>APFE030835279.1:109840-125322 GCA_000404065.3 Pinus taeda
AAGAGATTAACAATGACCGAGAGTCTTGGCTCGAGCGTATCAACATCCACCTTGAGAGACTGTTAGAGAAGGCCAACAAGGACAAAACCATATTGAGGCGGATGGTTTATCACTACGAGGCACAGAACATGAGTTCAAAGCCTCGGATAAGGAGTTTGAAAGTAAAATTGAGCAAAGCGACAAAGAGACAAAAGAGGCAAAAAGAGCAATATCAGCTTTGAATCTTGGTTGAAGCCTTTGTGGCCCAACATAGCACTTCATAGAGGATCTCCAGCCCAAATTTCAAAAAATTTGCGGCAATTTCGGTCACATGACAAATTTTTGGGCACAACACAGGGTTTTTCTCCCTGTGCGTCGCGCCACTAGCGCGGCGATTGGGATTGGTAGCTCCAAATCAAGAATGGTTTTCATTTTTGGATTTAGCATGAAAAATCATGCTTGCTAGTGCATGGACAAGAAGTTTGGGCAAGTTTTGAGTCCCCAGGAGGTCAAAAACACTCAACAAATGACCTCTCTGCCCCTATTTTGACACACAGGAAGTAGTCTTGGGAGAATGAAGTTTTGGAGGGGAAAATGAGCACCAAATTCAGAAATTCCACTTGGGTTGGAAAGTAGACAGGCAGGGATTTCCAACAAGTACACTTGGAAAAAATTTGGACTCCAGAAGTTACCTCAAAATCACCTCCAAAGTGGCGTGGCGCATATAGCTTTTGGCGCGGTACACAGGGACCCAAAGGCCAAAATCACTTCCGCTCCGCGACATTTCGATTCGCGACTTTCCCGAAGTGGGCTTGCTCATTTACACTACATATTTTTTGGCACCTAAGGCAAAGTTTAAAGTATTTTCACTAAAGGTTGGCTTCTATCCAAGTGGCAAAGGAAGGCGAGCAGTCACCCAAGCCATTTGTCATTTTTAACGCTGCACCTGTAACTAATGGTTGGCTTTCCATTTCCATTTGGTAATCATTGTAAAAACTCACCAACAGGGTCTTCTATTTCCCAATGGCATATGTCATTATTGATGAAAACCATTGCAAAGGTTGTTGTAATTTCTGGGGAGACGAGAGAAACTCAGTCTATTGTATATTTTGCAGAGAATTAATGAAAGGCAGCGGCTCTGGTTCATGAGATTCATGTGGTATGAGTGTAGCAAATGTGTTCTCTTTATGTTTCATATGTATTTCATTATGTTTCACAGTTCATTCATATTCATTTCAATGAACTTTTCTAAGTAAGATAAGCTAAAATTCATGTTTATTGCTCTGCCTGTGGGAAAGTTTCACGTTATGTGTTTCTTCTTCTGTTGAAAAGGATTCATGTGTTTATGCCCTTTTCACCCTCCTAAACAATCTTTCCATTCCGCATTATTTCAAACTAAATTGCTAGACTTTCCACCTGTCTTGCCTCACAAAGTAATCTGTGCCTTTGTGTTAAATTCTGTGCTCATATTGTTCGTTGGTCCCATATATCCCAGAAACATCAGTCATTTATACAAAATTGCTTCTTGTTTCCATATTTATTTACCTAGCCTAAAATCAATATTTCACTGTAAGTCACCTCAGACCATATCGTTTATCTATTCACTGAGTGCGACCTGGAGAGAGCCCTCTCCTGTTTTGGTAGGGCTAGCTACCAGACTGAGCGTGGTTTGTGATTACCCTGAATTTTTCCTTCCTTTAGCCTAAGGCGGATTTAGGTGCTAACAAACTGGGTAGCCTGAAATGTTGCCATAGTGTTGTAAAAGAGATCCAAGAACACTTGATGCTTCCCAACAAAGGAGTACCGTACCAGTGCCTATGTTCATTGCTTTGTAAAAATATTGGAATAAAGCATTATTTCTTGAAACCTATGTGACAAATAAAACAAGCACCATTAATATGTATAAACAACAATGCTTTTTTATTCATAAGCCAAGAAAATGAAAAAATATTCAATTTATTGTTGGGATCCAAAATACCAAATGTATCATCCAAAGAATTTATTCTACTATCCTGCATCACTACTTGCAAAAGTTTAATGGTCAGATCACAATTTCAACATACTACCCAACTAACTTCACAAAAGGGAATTTTTTATCAAGCTCCTTTAGATCCACATAGGGTGAAAGATAGCCAATAAAAGACAAGAATAAAAAAACTTTGAAATGAGAAATATGTGTAGTGTTGTCTTCCAGAGTCGTCGCATTCATGTCTTTTGGAATCGATGTTCCAAACCAACCTCTATGGTTCATCATCAGGATTAGATCCATGAGTGAAATAAGTTAGATGATGTAATTTCACTTTATAATTTGTTTATTTTAATTTTATTATTAACTTAGTAATTGTTTTGGTTATTGGTTTTTAATTCATAATTTAATATCTAGTTTTTCTTTTTTAGATTTAAAATTAGGATTAGAATTATAAATACTAATTAGTGATTATCAACTAACAATAATATTAATATATATATATAATATAAATAATATATTATATTCTCATCGAGTTTTTGTATTGAGATATTTGTTGCTTGTGATATGATTGTAAGATGGATAAGAAATAGTTAAAATCATAAGCATGGTATAACAACGGTGAATGAAAAATCAATTAGGGAGTAGGGTAAAATGGAAAGCATATGGGAAGCTGCATAATAAATATCCTTTATCCCTAATAAATCAAAAGAATTAGAAGTGTTTTTCCTCAAAATTGTTTAGTCACTAGTACTCACTGATTTGATTGCTGAGTCCGAGCATGTTGAGGATCAAATATAAATTGTAAAAAAGAATAAATATTTGAGATCAATGTTGTGATTGAATAAAGTTGGGGTTGATGGAGAAAATGTTGATGTTGATAATAAATTATTGTTGTTTTCCTAAACAAAAATGAGTAACACATCTTGAAAATCTAAAAAATTCTAACAATGTTGAAGCCAAACTAAAACCAAGGGATTGTAAGTTGATGCTAGAAATGTACTGCAACAAAAATGACATATTTTTTTTATTCACACACTATTAGAGACTACAAAATATTATTAAAACATGAATCAAATATTCTTCGCCAAAAACCCACATCTTCGCACAATTCTATCTATGTGAATAAATTTGCTAAAGTCGAACATAGAAATAAATCATTGGATTACTGAACGGTAATTGATGTCATTAATCAATGCAAGACAACTTTCCATTGATGTCCTGAAACAAACCAATAACAATATTTGTTTTGGTCACTTAGAGAAACCACCCTTAAGGATGGTTCCAAATGATCTTCTTAACCTTGAATTATAGAAGAGTAGCTAATTCCTTTGAAAAATTGGCCCTTAAAAGGTTAATAGAGATTCATAATCCCTTTATCATTTTCCTATAAGAACTGACCAGAAATAGAGAAAACATTATTCAAGATCTATCTATGCTATTAGATGGTTTTTATTCTAGATTTATTAGTACCTTTAAGATAGTCCAGGGGGCTAGTTATGGGATGGAAGACAAGATTTTTCTCTACTTCTAACTCTTCGGATTTTGTATCAAGGTTGGGGAGTTCTCTCATTTCTCTAGAACTAGGGAAATAATTCACCTATCTAGATATTTATGTTTGTACTCTGAAAGAATGGAATACCAAGAAAACTTGTTCAATAGTTCCTTGGTCCACAAAGCGTTGATGGTGATTTAAGTAGACTTAAACTTTTCCTTTGGTGCATTTAATATTTAGGTACTATTATATTAAGTGGACAAACTATCTCACTTCTTCATAAAAAACTTGGAAAGGGTAGGGTTCTTAGACCTAGAGCTTGTAAAACTCAACTCATTCTATACTAATAGGGGGATCGGTGATGTAGCAATAGAAAAGTGATTGGATCTATTATCTCAAAATTTGACCCTGGAGGGCTGCAGACCAGGAAGACCTCAAGTAACTATTTCAAACCTACTTTAGGCTGAGGCTTAGCCTCCCCAACCAGAGAGGGCTCTCTCAAAGGATTAATGTTTTTTATTATAGTTAAGATGGCTAACTCTTGAAAATCTTTTGTAATGGCTAGGATGAGAGTAACACAAACAGAGGAGACTGCGATGGAGAGGGTTCCCGCAAAGGTTTTCGCGATCGAACGCCGAGTCGCTGGCTCGATCAATGACGGAGCGAGGGCCCGCAGGAAGAAGGCAGCCTGGGACCGGTATGGCAGGCAACTTCAGTGGGGGCGGAATGCAATGCAGGCAGCGCCGAAGTCAGGCCCAGCGGCAGGAGGGGCAAGGAAACATCACAGATACAGGCTTGCCCTTTTTCTCAAGACCATTCTGAGGTTCCAAAATGCTGCCGTCTTCAAGCCATCAAAGGGAAGGAGCTTTCGAGGGCTATATCGAAGCACTCTCGACGCAGGGCGATTAGATCTTGGGCCTCAGACAATGAAAAAGCCTAGATCTGGAACCAGATCTCCCTTTTATGACGCAGATCGTTATTACCATAGATCAGCCACAGATGGGTTCCTCAAGGAATGGCGATTTCACAGCTACCTTCATCAGATCTGTGGAAACGAGCATAGATCGAGCACAAATCCTGCAGATCCAGACCTGAAATCGAAAAACCCCAAATATGCTTCGCCAGTTCTGGGGAACAAAACAACAAAGCAGGGTAATGACAAGATCATTGGAATCACAACGGCTGCAACCAGAAACGTGCTAGCAGAAGGAAAAAAGCCCTTACTCGATGGCAGTCATCAGGTAACAAAAACTCGTTTTCAGATTTTCATAAAGACCCCAGAGTCGAAATCTTTTTTAGTATGGGTACATGCAGATAGTACTGTGATGCAACTGAAGCAGCAAATCTGCATTTTGTCTGGATATCCTAGACAGATCCAACATCTAGTAAATGGCAAATGGTCTCTCCAAGACAGCGAAACCATGGGAAGCTATGGGATTAGCCCAGGAGAAACCATAGTTTTGAACCTCAGACTGAGGGGAGGAGTCCCTCCACAGGCAAGCAGCTTAGGAGGGGAGATGGGGAAAAAGACAGCATTTCAGCAACAACCCAAAGGAGGAAATTCATATAAAAACATCCTTCAGGGTAAAAAAGATTCAGGCTCCGCTCCAGATCAAGGCAGGTATACTCCTAAGCCTTACATAGTTGATCAGTTAGGGCAAACCCCAGCCCTAAATTTTGACACTATAGGGCTGGATGATTTCGTAAATTCATATGAAACGCAGGCCCTAATATGTCGTTTTAACAGTTTTTGGCCTAAACCAATGGATCTTTTCCATTGGATCTTCACCAATTGGACCATGGAATGTGACATACATCTATGCTCCAAGGGGTTTTTCATAGTAAGATTCACATCCAAGGAAGTCAGAGATACAGTCATCAGCGCTGGGCCGTGGTTTTGGGGAACAGCAGGGCTATTCATGACCCCATGGTTTCCAGATTTCAACCCAAACAAATTGACTGTATCCACAATACCGGTTTGGGTGCGCCTATACAACCTTCCCCTTCACTTCTGGAGCGAACATGTCCTGGAAGGTATTGGGAACAGCATAGGCAAATATATTAAAACAGATCTGGAGAGGATTGATGAAAGGGTCTACACATTCGCACGCATTTGCGTAGAAGTGGATCTAAGCAAAGGGCTGCCGGACAACATAAGGCTGATCTACAAACAACAAAATTGGTTACAGGCATTAGACTATGAAAACACAGCTTTCAGATGTAGGCTATGTAGACAGACAGGACACCTGCAAAGCTCATGTCCAGAAGGCAAGAAAGTAAACAGTAGAAAAAAACAAAAAGGGAATCAGAGGAAAGGATGGCAATTCCCTCCCCCAGACTCAGAGGATGAAGAATCAGAAGCAGAGGAGGAAGATCCCACTGCAGAGAAGGCCGAGGTTACTCAAGAAACAGAGACTCAGAAGGGTACCACTTCAGCTACAAAGGACTCACAATATCACTCAAAACAGGCAGAGAAGAATCAGGTAGAGACGACAAGTGCGGACCATAGCATGGGCGGCAGCAAACGGCATCACCAATCAGATACTTCAGACTCAGATAAAGAACCAGGTCCACAGAATACAGAAACTCAGCTAGTCATTGCTTCGAGCGAGCCCACTCAAGGAGAATGGCGCAAGGTCGAAAAGAAAAAGGGGAGAAAAACTTGAAGCGTGAGTTTTACTCACTGCCGAAATTCAGTTTTTCTTTCTTTTGTCTCTTCTCTCTCTCTCTTTTCTTATTTCTCTGTGCACGTTAGTCTTCTAACATTGTGTGGGGTGCGTCAGCACCCGAGCCATGTGGCTGCCTACGGAATGCTTAAGTGCATCTGCTAGTGTAACTCTTCATTAATTCTTTTAATAAAAGGTTACCGTTTTTTTCCTTGGAAAAAAAAGATGGCTAACTCTTGTGAAACAAATGTAAAAATATGAATGGTGGAAACACATTTAGTAACTATCCATTGGGCTTATGGAGTCAACATCATTTCAGTATAACAATGGTATTAAACTTACATAGAAGTCAGGGCATTCAGCATTCAACACATTCAGAACATAACAAAAACATATAGGACCACACAGTCTATGAATGTATAAAGGAAGTTAGAGCACCATGAGTGATTTCTAAGTAATTACACATTCATACTACTGCAAATACTGAGGAGAGGATAATACAACACATTCTGAGCATCGAATCCCTCTTGATTCCTAAGAAGCAAAGCTAATTTTGCATTACTCTAAAACAGAGTCTGTACATAAAACCAAATATGAGAGCTTTACTTAATAATTTTCCAACCCTATGTACATTTCTCTTCCTACTATATATAGAATTCTTTCCAAGACTGAGATTCCTCCTCCTGGTTGAGGGGGAACTCGAATTCTACTTCTTATGACACCTATTAACCTTTAAACTAACTAATAAATACAACTGACTGCTAACTAGCAGTTTAAGAGACCTAAGACAATTAGGATTCTAATTCTACATCATGTTGATAATAGCATTTATTACAATCAATTCTCATTCTTTGACAAGTGGTCTCTTTTAATTTAGCTGTGGTGGTTGTTTGTGGCTGCCTGCTTTCCCTTAATGTCACCTCTCTCAATTGCTCCTGAAAGGTAGGAAACTGCCCCTGTTTATCTACCTTTGATTTTCCTCAAAGATATTTGAAACCAATGAACCATGTCCTTCTCTTTTGACTATACAAAAAAGTATTAGAGTGCCACGTCCTTTATGTGATGTTGACCTTACCTATGTGTGAAGACAAAACCTCCTCCAAGCTGTTCGACATATCATGAACTGTAGTAACTATGATCACTTTATAACAAAAAGTTTAGAGTTCAAATATATGTTTCCTCCACCTATTTTTCCCTTGTTGAATGTTGACACCTGTTACATGATCCTTTGAAGAGATTCCTTTTTCAAAAATTTCCCCTCAGTCCCTCAAAATTGGTTGACTGAGTTTTAATTATGTAGCTACAGCAGTTTCGTAGCACGCTACGAAACTATTGTGCATTAGGCATCATCTTCAGCAGTTTCGTAGCGCGCTATGAAAATGCTGTGTAATCACTAAAACACAGCGTAATACCAAAAATTTTCTATCTTGAGCTTCCTTATCTTGAATTGTCTTTTTCATCTGCCCTGAAATTACTAGCTGGATATGGATAATCCACCATAGCAAGGTTACTGTATGTTGAGCTTAACCAGTCTTGTACTTCCTCTGAGCTTTTGAGATCCCTGCACATGCGAAACTTCTTGCTAAGATTTTGTAACCCTTCATCTCTTTCACCGTATGTCTCTAATTTCCATGATTGTTGTATCACCTTGAAACAGTTTTCACTTTCCCGCTTGAAATCATTGAAACAAGGTTGTAGAATATATCAGATGGTACAATGTCTTCAAACTGCAATATTGGCGCAGATGAAGCTAGGGCACCTATTTCAATATGTGGATATTTCAACCTCATCTAAGCAGCTAACATTCCACCATAAGAACCACCAATGTATCTGTTCCACCTAATCCTCTATACTGACTATCATCTATTGAAAGGGTACTTGACATGGAACAAACCTCAGAAACAATGGAGTTACAGAAAAAACAGCGGTAGTTATTCAACAGGTGCCGTGAAATACACCAAATACAAGACTTGTGGTTACATGGAATAAATAGTGTGTCAATTTCACAGGCATAGCAGATGCAGCAAGTTTCTCCATCCTCTCTGTTTGAATTTGGTATTTGTTTATCTGCCTTTGATTTCGATTTGACATTTTCTATAAAACACTTTAGTTCAACTAACCTTGCCAGAGAAGGATCACCTTTGAAAACACCAACCTAGTTATATTCCAGTAAATACTGTAAATTGGATTCAACTTCTGATGGGAAATCCATATTCACGAATGCTTGCATCAAATCGTTTTGTACACCATGATGATATAGTTTTGTCTGCGAGGTTCAAAATCATTCCTACGAGGGGTACCAAAATCATTCCTTGGTTTATTCTTTCTAAATATTGACCCTGCTGTTTGAGCGTATTGTCAAAAAGTTCAGCATCTGCAGTTGACGTTGTATGATTTAGCACAAAAACAATTATTTCAGTCAACCTTATCATATTTGTTTCAGGCCCACAAAGAAAGGCTTGTGGCATTTCACAAGTGAAAATCTCAAGAATCCTGGCAAGATTACAAGAAAGCTAAAAAATGATGATGCATTTCCTTAATTGCAAATCTGGGACCTGGTAATGTTCTCCCATCTCCTTAAGTGAAACAGAAAAATCAGTAATAGTCCAACTCAGGGTGTTAAACAAGCGATCAAGGAAAGACGCAAACAACTTTTCATCCAAGTAGCAGTTTTTCCACAGTAAATCCTAAAAGAGATTAGACCAAGATTCTCCATGTTTTGATGTTCCAAATTCAGAACACTTACAAAGCCGCAGAAGAATGCTTGTTACTAGAATCCAAGACCGATTATCAAATGCTGAAAGCAATGTGCTAGGCATCCTTTCCAATGCTACTTCATTTCTTTCAACGGCAACCATGTACTCTTTATATTGTACTAATACTGATATGGACTGCAAAAGAACATCTCTTAGATTAAGCAGGTCCTCCTTTGAAATTGCAAAGCTGTCTGGAAAGGAAACTAAATTGAAAATGGCACATGTGATTGACTTCCTTGAGATTCACATTGCTATGCAGCAACTTCCGATTGCTACTGTAAATAACTGTCGGCCTGTCTGATGCTGCAAAACATGTGTTGTGTTCTTAGAGTGGAAGGTCCTGAAGGTGATAGATTTTGTACCCAACGAAATCTTCTTCCGATCCGACAACTCTCCAGTGCTCATATTCAATATGAAGTTGAACAGATGCCCATCCCCAAGACCACATGGAAAATTAAAACTGAGCTCAAGATTGTTTACAACGAATAGTTTCAGACTGCCCCAAATCCAAAGAACAGATGCAAAACCCAAAAGGACATTTCCCCAATTGCTCTGATACCATTTCGAAAAGCCTAGTTGAACAACTAGAACCGCAGAGCAGAGAACAACTGCAAACATGTGCCAATACCAAGACACATAACGACCTAATGATGAGGATAAGCGGTTGGATATGATGGACGAAGTGTATAAGCTGACAACTGTTGATGTAAACACAGCAGATTTTGATCAATATGATAGTTGGGTGAGATTTGCTGTGAATCCGAACGAATCCCTGATTTCGTGGCACAGCCAGTGTAAAATTGGTGTTTTGCGCTACGAAATCGCCTAAACCGGGTTTCTGCGCTACAAAATCACCTAGACAGTTTCGTAGCTTATATGAACTTTAAAATGAGTTTCGACATATGATATTCATGTGAGATATGAGACCAAAGATAAACTAAAATAGAGAATTGACCCCATTTGACATACTAACAAGACTCTAAAACAAGATGAAAAGACTATACCCAAAACTGACACCAGCCCTTTGACAAATTTAAAAAATTGATGTTCAATGTTTAAAATATTTTTTCTTGAGTGACAACAGGTGGCTCCACTTGGGATAGTGTGCCCCTGTGGTACACTAAGAACATGCAGGTCCAGTGCTTTGTCGTCTTTATAACAAACATAGATTTGCTTGACAAGCATCCCCTTCAAGCTTCTTGGGCCTTCACCTCGGGCTTAAGCTTGATGATCACTGTAGGAGAAAGAAATCTAGATCTATTGAAAAATGCTCGGTCAACCTTGAGCTTATTTGCATATTCCTACCTACCTACTAGCTGCAATTTCCACTTTAGGTCAAGCAACATGATATTTCCAATAGAGCCAATCAATTGTCCTTTCTGATATTGGAGGCTCTTGACTGATTCGACCTCAAAATAACCATGGTAGTGAGATGACCAAATCAACTCATAATATGCTTGATCTTCATAATGCAAATGAAAATGAAATACTGGTGTGCAAAGCTTTGCCATGTATTCACTTATAGGGTCAAAGAAGACATGGTTATTTTGATGATCATCATAACACTCTACATCTTCAGACAATTGATTCTCAACCACACAAGATTCCTTTGATATGCTATCCAATTGCTTTTCTGAATGATGCCTACAAACAATGTAATTTCCCTCACTATTATGATCATTCTTTGATGTAAGCTGCTGCAAGGAATTACAAAAATGAACAACCTTTTCCTCTGCCTGAGGATTATAAAAAATTTCTTCCAGTATTTCTTCTTGGTGTTTGCAATCAATTTCATATTCTTTATGATCAAAAGACTGGAAAGTTTGCTACATCTTCTCACTCATATCAAAGGATGAAACATGGTTTTCATAAGTAAACCCCTGCTGATCTTCATGTTGCGTTTCATGAGATGTTATACTTTCTTCTTGGTGTTGAAATGCATTGTTATCAAGAGCCTCTAAAATTTCTTCATCTATAAATTCATCATCGTCATAACAATCCTCCAAGTACTAAATAAGACTTAAATAATGTCTACAACAATCTTTGAGTAGCAATAAGGAAGGATAAAATTCTTTATACATCTCATAGAATTCATCGTGAAAAATAGCAAGCGAATATATTGAACCATTTTCCAAACTTTTATACCAAGACCATGCTTTTCCTTCTAAAGTGTTCATAAACATCCTCATGAGACAATCCTCAGGAAACTGAACCTTAACATTGTGTACATGCATATGAAACCTAACCAAATGAAGAGTAGCATTGTCTTTCTTTTCATCTTTGAATATCGAAAGATCCTCTAACCAATCAACCTTTGGCATAGGATTTGGAAAACCTGGGATATGAGACCGATTCATAGGAGCATACCTGGCATTCATCTTTGCAGTGGAACTCATCTTGAAACTTCATCAAGCTACTGATCTTCTAACAGTGGAGTCACCTTCCAATTTGTTATTTGATGTGTGGAGTCACCAAGGTAGTTTTGCAGCCTCAGAAAGATGTTTGAGCTCCTGCTACCTTCAGAAGTTCAAACTCTTAATTTCAAAAATGAATAGACTTCAGGCTCCCGACAGACGCACCAAAATGTTATCTCAAAATCTGACCCTGGAAGGCTGCAGACTAGGAAGACCTCAAGTAACTATTTCAAACCTACTTTAGGCTAAGGCTTAGCCTCCCCAACCAGAGAGGGCTCTCTCAAAGGGTTAATGTTTTTTATTATAGTTAAGATGGCTAACTCTTGTGAAACAAAATGTAAAAATATGAATGGTGGAAACACATTTAGTAACTATCCATTGGGCTTATGGAGTCAACATCATTTCAGTATAACAATGGTATTAACCTTACATAGAAGTCAGGGCATTCAACATTCAACACATTCAGAACATACCAAAAACATATAGGACCACATAGTTTATGAATGTATACAGGAAGTTAGAGCACTATGAGTGAATTCTAAGTGATTACACATTCATACCACTGCAAATATGAAGAAAAGAACAACACAACACATTCTGAACATCGAATCCCTCCTGAGTCCTGAGAAGTAAAGCCAATCTTGTATTACTAAAACAGAGTCTTTACATGAAGCCAAATATCTGAGCTTTTTTCAATAAATTTCCAACCCATTTTACATTGCTCTTTCTCCTATATATAGAGCTCTTTCTACCTAACTGAGATTCCTCCTCAAGCATGAGGGCAACTTGAATTCTCCTTATCATGACACCTATTGACATAATCAATCATTTGTCGACGCGTTTCGAACCAACTAGTGTGGTTCATCGTCAGGACAAGTCCTGACGATGAACCACACTAGTTGGTTCAAAACGCGACGACAAATGATTGATTATGTGATTTCGCCGAAAACTCTCCAAACAATGTTATGGATCACAGAAGTCTAAATACTTATTGACATATTAAACTAACTATTAAAGGCAACTTACTACTAATTGACAGCTCCAGAAACCTAAACAATTATGATTCTAATTCTACATCACGTTGAACATAGCATTTATTACAATCAAGATTTATTTTCTGACAAGTGGTTTCCTTCAACTTTTAGCCTTGATGGATGTTTAAAGCTCTTTGCTGGCTCTTACTATCTTATCTCTTCACTGCCGCTAAGAAATAGGAAACTGCCCCTGTTTTTATGCTTTTGGTTTTCTCAAATATTTTCGAAACCAATGAACCATCTCCTTCTCTTTTGATTATACAAAAATGTATTAGAGTGCCACGTCCTTTATGTGTTGTCGAACTTACCTATGTGTGAAGACAAAACCTCCTCCAAGTTGTTCGACATATCATGAACTGTAGTAACTATGATCACTTTATAACAAAAAGTTTAGAGTTCAAATATATGTTTCCTCCACCTGTTTTTCCCTTATTGAATGTTTACACCTGTTACATGATCCTTTGAAGAGATTCCTTTTTCAAAAATTTCCCCTGGGTCCCTCAAAATTGGTTGACTGAGTTTTAATTATGTAGTGACAGCAGTTTCGTAGCGTGCTACGAAACTGCTGTGTAATCACTAAAACACAGCTTAATAACAACAATTTTCTATCTTGAGATTCCTTATCCTGAATTGTCTTTTTCATCTGCCCTGAAATTACTAGCTGGATATGGATAATCCACCATAGAAAGGTTACTGTATGCTGAGCTTAACCAGTCTTGTACTTCCTCTAAGCTTTTGAGATCCCTACACATGCGAAACTTCTTGCTAAGATTTTGTAACCCTTCATCTCTTTCACCATATGTCTCCAATTTCCATGATTTTTGTATCACCTTGAAACAATTTTCACTTTCCCGCTTGAAATCATTGAAACAAGGTTGTAGAATATATCAAATGGTACAATGTCTTCAAACTGCAATATTGGCGCAGATGAAGCTAGGGCACCTACTTCAATATGTGGATATTTCATCCTCATCTAAGCAGCTAACATTCCACCATAAGAACAACCAATGTATCTATTCCACCTGAGCCTCCATACTGACTATCATCTGTTGAAAGGGTACTTGACATGGAACAAACCTCAGAAACAATGGAGTTACAGAAAAAACAGTGCTGGTTATTCAGCAGATGCCGTGAAATACACCGTATACAATACTTGTGGTTACATGGAATAAATAGTGTGTCAATTTCACAGGCATAGCAGATGCAACAAGTTTCTCCATCCTCTCTGTTTGAATTTGGTATTTGTCTATCTGCCTTTGATTTTGATTTGACATTTTCTATAAAACACTTTAGTTCAACTAACCTTGCCAGAGAAGGATCACCTTTGAAAAACCCAACCCAGTTATATTCCAGTAAATACTGTAAATTGGATTCAACTTCTGATGAGCAATCCATATCACGAATGCTTGCATCAAATCATTCTGTACACCATGATGATACAATTTTGTCTGCGAGGTTCAAAATCATTCCTACGAGGGGTGCCAAAATCATTCCCTGGTTTATTCTCTCTAAAGATTGACCCTGTTGTTTGAGCGTATTGTCAAAAAGTTTAGCATCTGCAGTTGACGTTGTATGATTTAGTACAAAAACAATTAATTCGGTCAACCTTATCATATTTGTTTCAGGCCCACAAAGAAAGGCTTGTGGCATTTCACAAGTGAAAAACTCAAGAATCCTGGCAAGATTACAAGAAAGCTCAAAATGATGATGCATTTCCTTAATTGCAAATTTGGGACCTGGTAATGTTCTCCCATCTCCTTAAGTGAAATAGAAAACTCAGTAATAGTCCAACTCAGGGTGTGAAACAAGCGATCAAGGAAAGACGCAAACAACTTTTCATCCAAGTAGCAGTTTTTCCATAGTAAATCCTGAAAGAGATTAGACCAAGATTCTCCATGTTTTGATCTTCCAAATTCAGAACCCTTACAAAGCCGTAGAAGAATGCTTGTTACTGGAATCCAAAACCGATTATCAAATGCTGAAAGAAATGCGCCAGGCATCCTTTCCACTATTACTTCATTTATTTCAACGACAACTATGTACTATTTATATTGTACTAATACTGATATGGACTGCAAAAGAACATCTCTTAGATTAAGCAAGTCCTCCTTTGCAATTGCAAAGCTATCTAGAAAGGAAACTGAATTGAAAATGGCACATGTGATTGACTTCCTTGAGATTCACATTGCTATACAACAACTTCCCATCGTTACTGTAAATAACTGTCGGCCTGTCTGATGCTACAAAACATGTATTGTGTTCTTAGAGCAGAAGGTCTTGAAGGTGATAAATTTTGCACCCAACGAAATCTTCTTCTGGTCCAACAACTCTCCAGTGCTCATATTCAATATGAAGTTGAACAAATGCCCATCCCCAAGACCACATGGAAAATTAAAACTGAGCTCAAGATTGTTTACAAGGAATAGTTTCAGACTGCCCCAAATCCAAAGAACAGATGCAAAACCCAGAAGGAAATTTCCCCAATTGCTCTGATACCATTTTGAAAAGCCTAGTTGAACGACCAGAATCGCAGAGCAGAGAACCACTGCAAACATGTGCCAATACCAAGACACCTAACGACCAAATGATGAGGATAAGAGGTTGGATATCATGGATGAAGTGTATAAGATGACAACTGTTGATGTAAACATAGCGGATTTTGATAAATATGAAAGCTGGGTGAGATTTTCTATGAATCCGAATGAATCCCTGATTTCATGGCGCAGCTAGTGTAAAATCGGTGTTTTGCGCTACGAAATCACCTAAACCGGGTTTTTGCGCTACAAAATCACCTAGACAGTTTCGTAGCGCATATGAACTTTGAAATGAGTTTCGACATATGATATTCGTGTGAGATATGAGACCAAAGATAAACTAAAACAGAGAATTGACCCCATTTGACATACTAACAAGACTCTAAAACAAGATGAAAAGATTAGACCCAAAACTGACACCAACCCTTTGACAAATTTAAAAAATAGATGTTCAAAATTTAAAATATTTTTTCTTGAGTGATAACACCTGGTTACCCCCTGCCGAGGTACCAACATTCGAATTTGAGCTAGCAAGTAATTACTACCCTTGGGGAAAAGGGTTAGTCTGAAAAGCTTGGGAGCTAGAGGACCCTTGCTGCACTAATAATGATCTGAAAATGAGATCTAAGGAAATTAAT
>APFE030835285.1:0-19213 GCA_000404065.3 Pinus taeda
CTTATCGGAATTGGATGATCTTTAGATCAATCCTACACCTCTCGATGAGAGGGATCCAAGAAAAATATCAGCTGCCATAAATAAGATGACCCACATGGAGTTTGGCCCTAGTTGCCAATTTTAACAAAAATAATATCTCAAGCAATTATCATAGCAAAGAGAAATAGAACAATTGTATTGCCCTTAATTTCTCAACACTTTTCAGCTTCCTCTATTTCTTTGGTGATATGGGTTTCTTCTCTTCCTCTTTTGTTGCCCTTCTTGACCTTAGGACAATCACTTTTGTAGTGCCCATATTCCTGACACCCATAGCATTGAATTGTAGACATGTCCCTTTTCTTTTTCCAAGAACTAGACTCTCCAAAATTTCCCTTTCTTCTTCTCATTGCAGCATAAGCTTGATTTTGCCCACCTGATCCGACATCAAATTTGGCATTTAGTGTAGATTCTTCAATCTTGCATAGTGACCATAGATCCTGGAATGGAGTAGCTTCTTTCTTCCCATAAATACTTGAAGTAAAGTTACCCCACTCCTTCGGTAGTGCATTTAATAGAATTGTAGTCATTTCACTATCAGACATGGCTTCTCCCAGATCTTGTAGTTGATCCCAGATCTCAGATATCGTCATAAAGTATGAGCCTCTTCCATCTTCGCTTGACATCTTCAGCTTGTAGAGTTCTTGCCTTAATGAGATGACTTATCCAGTAGTGCTTACAAAATATAACTCTACCAGTTTGTCATAGATTTCTTTTGAAGTTTCGAGTTTAGATACATATGGGATGAGGGGGTCCTTGATGGATTCTATGAGAATCCTTTGGGCCCTAACTTCCCCTTTCATATACTTGGCAAGAGCTTGAGCATCTTCCTCTCTTGGTTTAGTGATAGAACCTTTGACATGTTCCATAACCTCATTTTCAATGAGATTCAGGTTTGCCCCCTTCTTCCATGCAAGATAGTTTGAAGCCCCAACCAATTTGTTGCTTTCCTTGCAAAAATACATTTTAAAGAGAGGAAAGAGGGCAGACATTTTGGTGACGCAGGATCAGATTTCAGAGAAGCATGTGTGCTTGAAGAAACCAAGTACACATCCCCTCCTTCGTCTGAGGAGGTTTTTGCTTTTGTAGGACAATTATCAGATCCCTTCTCTTTCTTAACACTTTTGGTTCCATGATGTTTCTTGTAATGCCCTTCTTTTCTACATCTCCAACATACCTTTACAAATTTTCTTGGAGATTTAAATCTTCCTCTAGAATTAGATTTCACACTTGAGAACTTATTTTTATGTCTATCCCGGGAGTGTCTTCTAATAGATAAGGCATATGCATTCTAACTTTCCATGTTTTTTTCTCTCACCTGCATTGATAGAGACCACAACAAAGTGATAGACTTATCTTCAATTGAAATCTTAATATTATTATCAACAGATAGTCACTGACTTACCACAGTGTTGGAGTTTAGATGCTTTATCGTCGAGTCTTCATCCTTCATCCTCAGGTTTTGCAACTTCTTTCATAGAAACAATTTGTTCACTAGGGTCTTAGATTGATACAAAGCCCCTAACTTGTTCTACAATGCCTTTTTTTTTGGCTTCTCCTTAAACATTCAACACTATTGAATTTGAGAGACACAATTATATTGTGTTTTTTTCCTTCTAGACCAACTTGGTCAATTCTTGTGTCAACATCATTGTTGGTGCAATAGTAAGATCCACTACGATCCATTGATCTTTGTGCACCAAAAGATCTTTCATTTTGAGCTTCCATAACTCAAAACTCTACCCTTTGAATTTCTTGGCCTGTATCCTTGAATTGTTTGCCATTTCCTTTCATTGCAAGTATCAATATTGTAGATCTCCCATGGTAGCAAACCAAAACCCTTAGCCACAAAGGCGTTCCCTTGTAGCCAAATTGTTCTAATATGAAATGTCGGTTTTAACCTTGGATAGTTAATTGCTGCAAGTAGATTCTTAATAAAAATAGAAAATTTTGCAATGGCACATACACACATTTAACATAGAGATTTTACCCTGGAAACTCAAACTAGGAAAACCAAAAAGATTTTGCAGTATATTATATCTTTACAATGTATGTCAATGTCAACATTTGAAGGATGTTGTATGTCGGTATCAACAAACTCCCCTAGGTTGTTCTCCATGAGAATTAGTGAAATTCTCTCCTTCCATGGACTAAAATTAGATGCCCCTTCCAGCGGGTCTTCAAATCTCAAGCCTTGAAACCCTTTTGCTGGAAAAAAAATTGTTGTTATAACGTTGTGCTACTAATATTCCTGTCGTCAGAGTTTCTAGTGCTCTGATACCGTGTTAGCTTCTAGGTTCAAATTTTTGTTTCTTGCAGCTATTTTATGTCTAGAAAATATTTAACTCGACAATTAATTTTGCGCTGTAATAAATTTCGAAAACTGCAAAACATAAATACTATGGTACTTTTTAACTCAATAATTTTGCAACAGAAATATTCAGAAAATCAGTCACAAAACAACCACTAAAAAATATAGTAAATTTGCCCCAAACAAATTCTCCTTCATTAAATTTTCTTTTGAAAATTTAGGGCTCCCCTCATAGGGAAAATGGCCCTCATAAATACGCACAAAAATAACAATAATAGAACCTGAAAAAATCCGTTGGATTTTCGGCCTAAAGAAATTCGCCCCCCTACCCCCACCCCACTTCCACCAGAGTCAACTCAGCTTGTGGCAGATCTCGGCCTCCACCTATGAATTTTGAGCCCCCTCATCTACATTTCCTATACACTAGAAGAATTTGGCCTCCCTTGCTCCATGCGGCCCCTGATTGGAAACTCAACCTCACTCTACAAATTCATCCTACTCAGAAAACTCAACCTCTCCAAATATTGACCTCCACTTATTTCCCTTTTGGAAAACCCTTGTTGTCCCTCGGTGCTCACCTTCTGATTTCTTCAACCTATCATAAACCTGTAATAAGCTCATGCAAATTTGCTGTAATCCCTCCAAAAAATTGTTTTCTTGATCCTCTCCCTTAGGGTCCTTTTATATTTTCAAATTGAGCAAAATCCCTAACCCTCAATCTCCTAAGTGATAGATGGCTAGGATTAAATCCTAACCCACTTAGATCAATAATCGAGATTAGATCTATGTCACTAAAATAATTAAATATTTATTTTTGGAAATTTGCTCAATTAGCCAACATTGATTAATTAAATTAATTAATGTGCTTTTCCTAAGTTGAACTTAGGAAAGAAATCATATTAATTGCTCCTCTCAAACAGCCACCTAAAGAAGACTTCTTCTCCTGCATGCTAGACACAAGCCTATGCAGAAGACCTTCCAAAGCTATAAAATCAACAGTCACCAATAATAGTTCTCTGTTTTCCTCATCTTTGTGTAGGGGCCTCGAAACTTTGCCTAACATGTTGATGTAGTAGAAAGAAAGGCAAAAGCATGAGCCATATGTTAAAATGCAAAAGATTGGTGGGGATAAATGAAAGTGTGTGGACAAAAGCTTAGTCTGAGCTCAACCCCCTCTTTAGCCCTCACCTAGCTTTTAGCTAATACCTGAGCTATCTAAATAAAAGGAACTTTGAATATCTCAACCTCAATGAGAAAGGAAATGTTTCTCTTTTAGGGGTCATTGATGAATCAATGAAAGCTTGAAATTTGAGCTATATATGTGAAAATTAATGCTGAAAAAAGTGCAAGGTAGCTTGTTTACAAGTCATAAGCTAGAAAGACATTTGAAGATGATGCTTGTGTAAAGTAGTTTGATACCTTTCACATTAAATATGGTCCACTTTGATACTCTTATGGTTTGTGCACCTATGATGTTGATCTCACTTGGTTCTATGAATATGTTGCTAGATCTTTGCTCCCAATTATTGTTGCCATCCCTTGAGGGACTGTATGATGCTTCTCTTGCATTTCAAACAGGGTGTCTAACCGCACTTGATGAGTCCACTGGGAACACTGACCTAGGACTTTGACCACTTATTGAGGAGCATTGACCTTGGGAGGCCTTCAACATAGTTGATGACACTCTTCTCTCCCTCTGGGACCTAAAACATTTCCCTCCAGAGCCAAGATGTTGCTTACAGAGCTAGTGTACCCCAAAGCTGACAGGATGCCCCTAGGTTGGCATTGCACCTACTTGATTGACATTGCCCTCTTTCAGAGGAGATTTGAGGATGACGATGACTTGGAACCCATCTCGAGGGGATGGTACACTACTTTGCATGATAACGCCATGCCCTAGCTCCATGACATCCCCTTTATGGTTCTTAGATTGATGATGCGTGCAAGTTTGAGAATGTCTTGTTGATGAGGAAGCCTTGCTTGATGATTGGAAACCATTTGATGAGGAAGCCTTGCTTGATGATTGGAAACCATTTGATGAGGAGATGCAACTTGTGGGATGGGATGCACCCCCTTAAGGCATCCATGGCTCTTTTTGATGAGAAACGTCTTTTGGAGAAGAAACGCCTCCCTTGTGGGGATCTCTTGTGGAGATCCACGAGTGAGCTTAAATCCCTTGCGGAGGGATTTCATCATCCATGGCTCTTTTTGATGAGAAACGCCTTTTATTGGGGACACCTCGTGGGGATTGTATCCAACCACCGAAAGCTGGGGAGTAGTTGCTGAGGTGACGATGGTAATTCTCCCATTGTTGCTCTCAATCTAGATTACTTAGTGAGGCTTTGTACTAGGGTGCTAGATTTTGCAGTAATAGAACTTAAGCAAAATTTTCTTTGTTTTATCTACTATCTAGTAATGATAACAAATTCTGAGATTTCAAGTTGATAAAAAATTATAGCAATGATTTGCTATTAAAAGCATGCTAAATGATTTATTTCTTTATGATCCAATCCCTTTAGTGTCATTCTAACTGGTAAAGCTAATAATTGATGAAACTCTCTACAATTTTTTATCCCAATGCATTGATATTGAGTGTTATCATGCCTTGCAGAACAATGAGCACCTTCATGGTTACAGTCCTATGGAGATAGAGGTAGGTGCAATATCATCCTTCTTACAGACTTGTTTGCCTCATAGTGACTATGTCTCATTTTGGTAAAGTACTTTCATGTGTGCAAAGGTACTCTTTGTTCACAGCATTCACTATTTTTCAAAGTAATTCTGTTATAATCAACTCATTATACATGGACAGGTGATTGCTTTGCTTGCAAGATATCACAGAAAGAAGTTCCCACGTAATAAACATGACTGCTTATCAAAGCTCCCGCAAGAGGTATATTTGAATTTCTACTTCCTTGAAGAGGCATTTCTTCTCTTACCACATCTCAGATGTTCCTTCACAAGTGTATGAAGCTGGCGAGATAGAATTACCTAAGACAAACTACAAATCCTTTCTTCCATATGATCATATTGTCTTGAATATGTTAATGTCTAAAGGTCCAAATAATCTATTTCTTCAGAATATACTGTTTTCTTTGTAAAGAATGGAGCAATTGTATATTGTAAATGCCCGATTTAAAGACTTTTGAAACTAGAGTAGCATTCATGCATCAAAATTTACCTATAATGCAACTATGTTTGTGATCCTGATTCTAAAGACTATTATTTTAAAGAGACATTCAGTACAAGAGGTTCCATTGTTGTAGACTAGGTGGAGTAATTGGACTATTGTATGTTATGGGGTCTTATGCTAGCTAATTGTTCTTGCAATTGGTAGGTGTAGTGGTTCACTACAATGTTTTTTAACAAATTTACACTTTTACCAAACAGAACACAATTGCTTTAACAAGCATTGAACAGGACATTTTGTTACAACCTAAATACCTATATATAGAAAACTAAATATTGTAAAAAATGCCTGTATGAGATTTCTGCTGTCCAATTTCATTAACTATTGTTGACTTAATTATGATTAAGTAAAAGGGCTAACATAACTATAGTTTTTTGTTACTATGAGTCTTTCGTCTATATCCAAGGTTATAGGATAAACTAGCCAAAAATTGTATTCAGACACACTTGCTGCATCATGGTACTAAGAGGGGTATTATACTGCCTTGAAGAGTTAAATAGGATACCATTGTTAAACACACATCAGTCTAATGAGTAGTCTATGTAGGGTATTGGACAAACTAATATATATATACATTGAATTCACATAATTTTCCTTATGCCTTCATATATAGTTTTTCTTCCTGATAAAAACCTTGCAGGATCTCCCCATCTTCCCTGGAATATTCAAATGGAGGGCAGATCAACCGCCAGCCAGAATAGCGGCTAGTAACACCAAAGGACTCAACTGAATTTGAATTTGTGACCTATGGCTTCCCTGTTGGCAACATGCATTGGGCAGATGGTTCAACTGATTGAGCTAATCTTTGCTTCTATGCTTACATATATGTTTACATATCTACATGAGGATGTTTTCCCTTTACAAGTAAAGACATTGAAAACATGGAGGTTCTCTACCTTTCTCTATATATGTGTGTGTGAGAGACACTATGTTAACAAGAATGGGTACCCAAGTGGAGCCATAAGGCGTGTTAACAAATGTTTATGAACGCACTGCACCAAACTCATCTCTCACCATTCTTCGGTGTTTCTCTCATAGCATCCGTAACTAGAGCATTGGTTTTAGGGCTTCACAGTACAAAAGTGCAATACCCAAGTGTAGTGGCCTTTTTCCTTGTTTTCTTTTTTGGTGCATATGAGCAGTCAGTGCTGGTATTTTCTAAATTATTACAACCACCTCTCCTAAGTAATATAGAAATCTGCTTTTCATAACATCTTAATTAATTATCAAAATGCCCACAACAAACTGTAAACCTAAAATGTATTTTTCTATTATTTCCTTGTTTTGTTTGAGTCTCATTATGGCTCGCCATATGTGCTTCCAATGGGTCAAGTAGATTATTAGAGAATTATTTTATACTTTTTTCAAGAACAGAATATGTTCTATTTTTGGCATCAAACGAGCTAATTCTCCTTCTGGTAGTATGAAGTCAACATTTCTATTTTGACATAGGTATCAATATAAAATTCAAACCAGAGTGAAAACATTTATACCTATGCCAAAATTTGAATCTTGATACCTGTTGTCAATATCTCTCAATGTCTGTGATGCATGTATTCTGTATCAGATCAGTTGATTCAGTTGATCCTGTAGAATCTGGCCTGTAATTATTTTTTGATGGTGCAATATATTTTAAAGCCAAATTGCAACATTCAAATATGAGTCTTTGGACTTTGGTATCAAGATTAAACTCAAATCAGAGTCTTGTTACTGAATGGTCTAGGAGAAGGTTTGACTTTAATGTGCATTTCATGTCATTTTACATTGATGATTTTTCGTCATTGTAAACAGGTGCAGAAGAAAGTTGTGGCACTTTCTGCTATCAGAGTCTTGTTACTGAATGGTCTAGGAGAAGGTTTGACTTTAATGTGCATTTCATGTCATTTTACATTGATGATTTTTCGTCATTGTAAACAGGTGCAGAAGAAAGTTGTGGCACTTTCTGCTATAATTCGCATTGCTGTTGCATTTGAACGTAGTAACTTCAGTGCGATTCAGCATGTGGATGTAAAGTATGCCAAAGAAAAATACATTATTGTAAGTGCCTAACTAGTAATCCCTATCATATTTATATTCAGTGGAGTCATATTTCCAAAGTACTGAAAGTTCATGCATTTTGGTTAGTCTTGGTTATTTTTGTGAAACTCATTTTGGCATTTTGTCATATACCAAAGTTACCGACATACCATGTTCTGTTCTTTGGGATGATAATCTATTTTAGCCTTTTGATTCAGGACTAGATTTATTCTCTTTCAATTCTGGTTGGAATATACAATCTATAAGTTCAGCCGGAAAGAATGCATTATGGTCTTGGATAAAACTTAACTACTGCTAAATCTTAAATAGTGGTTACATGGTAGTCAAATTTCGTCTTAATCTGTTAAGCTTTTGTTGAAGTAGAATTCCCTTTTAAGTGTTTACATGAGCCCATTTTTCTTGGTGAAGTATTCAAATCTGCTTGCTTGATTTTCTTAAGAATGATATTATCATTTGATTCATTAATAGATGAAAACCCAGGGTAACTAACTTGCTATCGTGCTTAAAGGTTGTCACACCATCTGTGGATCCATTACTTGGATCTTCCAGGGATGTATCTCTCGAAGTTTGGGCAGCAGAATCTGAATCTAATCACTTTGAAGAGGTAACATTTGAGTGATTGCATATTACGGATAAAAGATAAACTGTTGAATGTGATGTCAATGCCAGATTAAAATTCTTTAAAAGTTAAAACAATATAGAACCAATATAAATCAATGTTTTTTGTCAACTTAATCTGGGTCTTTGTTGACGTGGTTCATTGTATTAATCTTTGTCACTGTTATTAGCACATACTTCTTTGTACTAATCTGTGTCATTGTTACTAGCTTCAGTGATGATAACAGGAACTTGCCTGGGCATTATCTTATTTTCTCATTTGTCTCTGCCCATCTGTATGAATTCAGGTATTTCAAAGGAAAATGTCAATTGCGGTAGCTGGTAACACAGCCACTAATTAAGTTGAAGTTTGGCTTATTGATCCTAGTAAATGAAAGAGAGTATAGGCGGCAGAAAAAAAACTTCAGCACATCTAAGAGTTATTTTAACTTGAATCAAAAGGAAATTTGTCTGGCACTGAAGGCAGTGAGAGCTATTTTAACATGAAACAGCAGCAGTTTGTCTGGCACTCAAGACAATGCCTTGCATGTAAGGGGATTTTGTTTATCCTTTATCTGTTGGTCCTAGCCCTTTTTTTAGAATGAACATGGAAAATAAAGAAATAATGTCTCCAGATTTGTATCTATGCGTGTATTAGGTGTGAATACACCCTGCTTTCGTTGTAACTGTCCATAATTGTCAGGGAAAGCAATGTAATATGATCATTTTTACTTCATCAAACAACTGCAGGAAAAATTTTAAGAACAGAATTTTTTCTAAAAGTTTAGAAACCTTGGCGAATCTTACTAGTCCCTAATATGAAAACTATAAAATGTTTGGTGGTACTTTTGTAACAATAGTCAAACTTATAATGATTTTATATATAGTCTCTATTAAAATTAGTGATTTTTAAAATAAAATAATTTTATAGCATAAAATTTGCGCGAATCATTTTTAGAAAAAAAATGAAATTGTTGAATCTTTTTAATGGAAGAAGCATGGAAATTAGCCCCCCTACGAATATTAGCCCTTCCTTCAAACAAGCCGATGTAAGGGGTGCTTGATCAAAGTTAACCTTTTCAAGCATTCCTGGGCCTCGAAGTAGATGTAGGGCTATACTCTTTTGATTACTAGTATTACGATCTGTGTGCTCGCCCTCTAGTGTTTGGTATCTCAGATCTAGTTCTTTTACTATTGGCTTGAGATAAATACTCTACCTCATTATTGCAGTGGGTTTCCTCCTGGTACTTAGATTTTCCCACTTAAACAGTTTGTTCCTATGCATTGTGTTGAATGTGTTGATGATTGATACAATGGCTAGTTAAACCAATAGAATGTTATTGCGAAATTAAGTGAACACATTTGTCATCATACCCTGTTTGATCTGATTATTTAGTGAGAGTACTATATTGTTATGACCAACTTTCTTGATCAGGAAAGGTTTTTTTGTTTATGTTTTCAGGTTGGAGTGCATTTAAGACCCAATGTTTGGTGGCAACTCAATGAGTCTGAATGGACCCTCCAGTGAGAGATAATACCACCAGCAAACTTCTAAACCAGCTCTGGGGGTCAAGCCCAAAAGACCAAAGTAAGAAAGTCTGATGGCACTGTAAAAGGAGGTTGGAATACATAACCCTTACTGGGACCGGGAAGATCAACAAAATAAGGAGTTACAGCCAAATTTGGGATGAGTGACACTGGAGGATGTCCCATGCCAGTAGAGACTGAAGACAACCATGCAGCAGACTCTGAATGGGAACAAGGTGATGAGCAACCCAATTCCCCCAAGGGTTCATCAGGTAGATCCAGGTTCAGCAAGCTCTCAAAAACCCCAAAGAGCAAGAGGCAGCACATTTGAACCCTGTACAGAAATCTACTTGCTTGATTTTTAAGAACGATATATTCCTTTCAATTTATCAATAAATGGAAACCTTAGTGTGATCAACTTTTTATCATTTTTATCATGTTTAAAGGTTGTCATACTCTCCGTTGATCCATTATTTGGGTCCTTCAAAGGTGAATCCCTCGAGATTTGGGCAGCTGAGCCTGAAGCTAAGCACTTTGAAGAGTTAAAAATCAACAACTTAATGACTGATTGCATATTGTCGATAAAAGATAAACTGTTGAATGTGATGTCAATATTAGTTTAAGATTGGCTAAAATAACAATAGAATCAAGATAAATATCTACATTTTTTTGTCAATTTAGTCCAGTTTTTTGTTGACATGGCTCTATGATCATTATCTCTTGGATGTTGCATCTAGTAATTGTATAAGTCTTAGTCACTGTTATTATCTTTGGTCATTGTAACAGGAACTTGCCTGGGCATTATCTTATTTTCTCAATTATCTGTGTCCATCTGTATGAGTTCAGGTATTTAAAAGGAAAATGTCAATTACAGTAGCTGGTCACTCAGCCACTTATTAATTGGAGCTGAACAGATTTTTCCTAGTAATGCAAGAGAAAGTATAGGCAGCAGCAAAAATACTTGAGCACAATGGCTTACTTAAACATTAAAGAAGGGCAATTTATATGGCACTCAAGATAGTGCCTTGTATGTAAGGGTGTTTTGTTTATCATTATTTGTTGATCATAGCCCCACTGATAGAATGGATATGGAAAATAAAGAGAGAGTCTTTGTATGGAGATTTGAATCTACATGTGTGTTGGATGTGAACACATCCATGCTTTCGTTTTAGTTGCCCGTAATTATTGGGCATGGCAATGTAATATGACCATTTTGACTTTATAAAGCAAGCTGATAAGGGTTGCTTGATCAAAGTTAACCTTGTGAAGCGATCCCTGGCCTACAGGTAGATGTAGAGCCTAGGAGAGTAGTTTACACTCTTTTGATTACCATTATTATGATCTCCGCACTTAGATTTTATTGTTCAGTATTTCAGATCTGGCTCTTGTAATATTGACTTAAGATAAATACTCTGCCTGTTTTTTGTAGTGGGTTTCCTCTAGCGACTTGTGTTTCCCATTTAAACACTGTGTTCTTATGCATTTTGTTGAATGTGTTGATGGATACTGTGACTAGCTTAACTCATAGTTTTAAAACCCAGCCTCATTTGAACTGGAACTGGTCAAACTAGCTGGTTGGACAAGGCCAGGTATCAAACTGGCCAGCAACCAAGATTAGTGGGCCAGTTTGTATAGTTTGATATGAAAACTGGTACAAACCAGCCAAGGCCCAGCCGGTGTAGTCCTGGACCTTTCTCTGCCTCTTTGTTTTTTCATGCCTTTTAGATCTTTATAGTTGTCCATGGCCTATTTTGTTATTCTTCAAGTGCCAGTTTCGGATATAATATCTCATGCGGTTATTTTACCCGGTAAATGAATTTTTCTGTGTTATGAATAAATATAGAGGGAATACCGTAAATGATAATAATCATAAATAATGATTAATTAATTAGTAATTAGGTTGAAGAGTCATGTCTAAATGAGACATGATGCTCCATGAAGAGACACCTGCTTGGTATATAAGCAAGTCTCTCACTCTCATTTGTATCATCTATTTCACACATTTAATATATAATATTTGTATCCTCATGTATATATTTATATTCCAAGTCTTCTGGAATAATTAATCTGTAAAAGGAACTTTGTTCGCTTCATTTGGTATCAGAGCAGTCGATCCTCTCGTTGTTTCACTGCTGCACAAAGCCACGCACTTCAATCCAAGCCTTTGGCCATCAACATTTCTCAACGTTGTTGCCGCATAATTGAAATGTTTCGCTACAACAAGCTTGGAGTTTCTCCATTGTTGATTCGCCAATTGGCCCTTGGCCATTAAAAAAAAAAATCAAAGTATAAAAAGAAAACTATATTAAAAAAAAACGTTACATACAAAAAAGTAATAAAAAAAATACAACATATAAAAAGCAAATAATACGATAAAAAAAAACAAGTCGCCACTGTTGTGGCCTTCTCCCCCGATAACTAGTCGAACCCACTATCTCCGCCAAAGGCAATCCTAGGCAGCCTGCCCTCGTGGCCACTCTGTCTGCGCCTCCGCTCCCTGTTGCGTCTGTCCCTCTACACCCCCGTCACCCCCGACCACCCGTCACCCCCGACCACTCTGCTGCTTCCGATGTCCCATCTATTGGTGTGCCTGAATCCACTGACCGTGTCCGCTATGTACCCCTGTTCCACGTCATTGTTCCCTGCTCTGTTTGTCTTCATCTTGACATTACTCCACTGTGCCTATCATGTTCTCTTTGATCTGTCCACTGCTCTCGTGTTCAGTTCCCAGTTCGACAGCATTATGATAATCAACCATTGATAGTGTCAAATTGTCATCCGATCGCTCGGTTCATTGTCTGCCCAACTATCCAACTTTATCATCGATCTCCAAAACTTTGCACGCTTTTGACTTGGGCTCATTGGTAAACAAAACAATTATATGTTAGTAGATATAATTATAAATTTTTAATTATTAATATATATTATGACAAATAATATATTAAATTATAATTTTGATTATATAGTTATGTTAACATATAATTTTGTTAAATAATATATATAATATATATATTATATATAATTTAAAAATTGTATATTAAAAAAAGCACCCTAAGTCATTCAGGAAAAGCGCAAAATGGACCCTAATTCGAAAATAAAATAAGGAAGGTTCTCCTATAAAGGTATTCCAATTGTAAATTTTTAAAAATTTACATTAAAAGGGTGTATCCAAAGGAAAGAGATTAACATCGCCATTAATCTAAACATTGAAGATAATTACATTAGTATTAATTTGGAAAATCAACTATTAATTCTAAACCAAATATAGGCGAACAATAAGGTTTTTTTTGAAGGAAAGAATACAAAATTAATGATTTACAAGTGACAATTGATCATTATCAATACATATCTCAATTTTGTGTCGTAACTATGCTTGACAAAGAGGTTGCCATAATTTTTGGTCGACCTTAGTTCAAGGAATTAGGTACATCCATTTTAAACACAGAAAACAAATTCTTGATGTTCCCTTACAAGAATAAGATGGTCACATTCCGAGACATGACAACAAAATCAAAACTGATAATACCTTCAACAAAGGATCTTAAGGATATTTCAAAACTAGTGTTTCAAGAGAATCGAGAAACAATATCAAAGAAGCAGAAAGAGCTTGAAGAAGTCATATCCAACAAAGATAAGGAAAATTCATGTTTGAAGAAGCATAATCAGAAGTTACTTACACAAATAAGAAAATGTAAAGCTAAGAAACACTAGTTAGAACAAGAAAAAGAAATTTCTGAAAAGAAATTCAATAAAAGTTCATCAGGAAAAGAAGAGGAAAGTTTATGCTTAAAGAACTTTAACCAAAGGTTATTAAAACAAATCAAGTGTTTAAAAGATGAGAAGCTTGAATACTAAAATAAATTTAACTCAGAAAATGATGAATTTTTTCGTCTCAAATATCATAATCAAAGTCCACTCACTCAAATTAAGAAACTTAAGGATGGTAGAAATCATTGAAAAACAAATTACAAGAACTTATCACAAAAGAAGTGTCAAAATCTTCAGTCCAAGTTGAAGAAAAAGGAATTAATAATAAACCAATCAACAACAGAACTCAAGAAGAGGATCAATCAGTGGAAGGAAAAACATATTCACATGTTACAAACCAGATGATAAAAACTCCAAATGAAGATTATGTACCTAACTGAAAAACCGTAGTATCAGAAGGAAATAAAAAATTTCCACACACCTAATAAGGGGAAGTCAAACCAAAAAGGTTCCCTATCGACATCCGAATCATGAGATTAGACAACTCAACCGAGCTACGTATCGGGACCATTTAGAACAGAAACAACAAACTGATGTTCCAAAGAATATTGATGTAACCTCAATCTAGTCCTTTGATGACAATTCGTTACGGAATTCCAGTGATCAGAATATTCCACAGAAGATTAATCTAGGATGGTCCGATCCCTTCTCAATGCAACAATTTTGTTCATTACTTAGAAGATCATATCAACTTGTATCGACGAAGATGATTGTTCCAAGACAAGAAAACATTCGTGCCCGAAAAAGAGATCAAACATTTTTCATCGACAAGCTTTGAGGACAACTTTTTGAGGAGGAAGGCAATGTTATGAATAAATATATAAGAAATAATGTAAAGATAATAATCATAAATAATGATTAATTTATTTGTAATTAGGTTGAAAAGTCATGTTTAAATGAGACATGACTCTCCATGAAGAGACACCTGCTTGGTATTTAAGCAAGCATCTCACTCTCATTTGTATCATCTTATTCACACATTTAATATATAATATTTGTATCCTCGTGGGTATCTTTATATTTCAAGCCTTCTTGAGTAATTAATCTGTAGAAGGAACTTTGTTCACTTCATTCTGCAGTAAATTCATCTCCTTTAAATTTTCTCAGAGAAATTACGGGTTCCCTTACTAGGGAAAACAACCCTATGAAAATATTCAAAAAATACAACTAATGGAACTTGGCAAAATCAACCCGCATAAATTCATCATGCACTTTGATGGCTATCTTTCACAAGATTGGCACTCGTTGATCCAACTGGATGTCAGTGGCCATCCAACTACACTACCTCAAAGAACAGTACTCCATCTTGGCAGTTTTCCTACAATTTTGAAGGTTCTAAATTTCTTGGGCCATTTTGAGGTTCTAAATGATGTCTTTTTGACGTAGCAGGGACCTAGGCTATAGCTGTAGATAGAGCTTAGATCTCGATTTGGTTGAAATGTGTGATTCTTGGCTCGAGATTTCCAATAAGCTATCAAGCACGCCAAATGGATATTGTATACAAAAGTTATGACTTGGGAAGTTGATGTACTAACTAATGCTACTGGGACCCACAATCCTTTTGGCGTTTCAGATGTACTAACTAATGCTACTGGGACCCACAATCCTTTTGGCGTTTCATCTCCTAGGGTTATATTTTTCAATGTTTAGGGTTTCCTCATTGTTTTTAATGTTAAAAAGGGCATTTTGGACTTGTTGTAACTCACTTTTGCGAAGACACATCGCTGTCACATCTCTTCTCAAAGATAAGCTACCACCATTCGAGCTAGTTTGTTTTCATTTTGCATTTTTATAGTTTCAACACTTTCCATTTTTCAACAAAAATCAAATTTCGTTGTCTCCATGTGTTTTGGTTATAAATCTATATTTCATTTTGTTCCCCTATTGGATCAGTGGTATCATAGCGGTCTTCTCTTTATCTATTATTTTGTGCATGTCCCCAATGAGGTTGTTATATAAAGAGTTAGGACTCGAATTGCTTGAGCCCTTGCGAGATTGTCCTTGTTGACCCCAACGACCTTCAATGGCGAAAGAAAAGAAACACGAGGGAGATGGACATCCCATTAAACTATTTGCTTGAGGAAGCCCTCGCATGAAAAATAAACAAGTTGATGGATAATTTTGCCTAGATCCTTCAACAGATGCCAATAGGTAACACATATTCATCAAGTGGCCACTTTAGAGGTGACACATCTTCATGAACTAGCCATTTGGGAGATGTTGCCCCCTTTAAGGTACAAGTTAATTTTGATATTCCTATATTTGAAGCCCAGATAGATGCAGATGCTTTAAACAATGTTTGATATTGGATAAAGCAACACTCTTTGTTTGTTTTGTGACACGGACTAATTGCCTTTCATGGATCCTTATCTTTGGCAATGCGATCATTGAATAACATCTGCAGGTTTTGGTCTAACGACAATCGTGATTCCCAACAAGTGGTATCAGAGCGTAGGTCATGAGTTTGATACACACCCGACTTGCATTGTGGGGGAGATTGTTGGACATTGGACAAACCAATGCTCCCTGTGTGTTTTGCGACATGGACTAACCGTCTCTCATGGATCCTTATCTCTGGAGATGTGATCGTTGGTTAACACTTATAGGTTTTGGTCTAATGGAAAATGTGATTCCCAACAAACAAATAGTCAAATCTACTAGAGGGGTATTTCTCGATCCACAAGTTTTTTGATAGAGAAAATATTACCTTTGCACTCCTTAATGCTGCCCCCCATGTAGGATTGGTGGGAGACTTATCGTGAGCAAATGGCCATGGAGGAATTTTCATTGTTTACAGTCGCACCCACTTGAGACTTTTTTAGGGATGTTATTGAAGAACAATATTACCTTGTTCGAAGCTATGAAGACCAGTGCACGAGATGGACCAGATTATGACAGGAGGGGGACCAAACAGTGCTAGAGTTCACAAATGTATTCCATACATTGCGCACCAAGCTAGGTATCGAAGACTCCAAGCAACATTTGGTGCTCAAATACCATGGTTGTATGCACAAATGCATCCATATAGAAATGGGGTTTTTGGACATCTCCTCACTTGGCGCAACATATCAATATGTTGTCAAAATCAAGCAAAAATTTAAATAGAAGAAGCGAGACTTTGAATCTGTGAATCTTTCATAGTAAAAGCAGGGCAAGGGCATCTCCAAATCTCAAAATAAAGGGCAGAGCTAGGGTGGAACACCTCAGGACAACCCATCTAGGGCCACAAACAAAGAATGGCAATGGGAAGACAGAAAAAGTCATGGGAAAGTGGTGCAAGTTCCATAATAGCTTCTCTCATAACACAAATGAATGTCGTGCAAGGCAGTCATTGGTGGCTGAGTTGAAAGCCTTAGAGTCAGATGTAGGTTCCAATTCTGAATCAAACCTAGATGAGTGGAAGTCTGAAGATTCCAAGGAAGGTGAGTGCCTCTTTCACTCAAAGATGTGGGTGAAGGGTGCTCCACTATATTTCATTTTCAATATCCGAAGTGAAAAGAATCTCATGTCAACAAAGGTTGACAAGCGGTTGGCCCTGCCAACAACACCACACTTACAGACATATACCATTAGGTGGCTCCACCAAGGGCAAGTTATTAGTGTTAGCCAACAATGTTGCATGTCCTACGTCATCAAGCCCTTCAAGGATGAGGTATTTTGTGATATTGCTCCCCTTGAAGTTTGTGATGTTCTTTTAGGTCAACCATACTTGTGAAAGAATCACGTTGTATATGAATTTAGACCTTGTAGCATTGTTATTACTTTGGGTATGCAACTATACGCGATACTAGAGGTAGCTCCACCTATTTCCATTTCTTTGATCTTTGCTAAGTAATGCAGTAAGGTCATCTCCTAGACCGTGAAATTTATCTTCTTTCTTATTCCCTCTCAAAGTAGGGAGAATATTGTGGCCACATCCATGGCCTCCACATAAGGCCCCCGATGCACTTCTACCCAATGGGCCAATCTACCACTCCTCTGTTATGGAATATGTGGAAATCAAGTGCTAGGTCCAAAAGCTACTCCAAAAAGGGTACATCTGATTGAGTATCTCACCCTGTGGAAGCCCAATTGTACTCGTGTAGAATAAATACGGGAATTGACGATTTTGCATTGATTACTAGGCCCTGAACAAAATCACAGGCAAGAATGATTCACCAGATTGACGACTTTCTTGTCTAACTCAAGATGGCCAAGTAGTTCAAGAAGATTGATTTGAAGTCCAACTACCACCAAGTCCCAATACAACCAACTAATGTATGAAGATTGCTTTCAAGTCCAAGGAGGGTCTTTTTGAATGGTAGTTCATGCCCTATGGTTTGACGAATTCCCCAACAATTATCGATGATATCTTTTTGCCTTTCTCCAATTCTTTTTTCATTGTATATTTAGATGATATCTTCATCTTCAACAAGGGTTGGGCAGAACACTTGTAGCATATTCAGCAGGTCCTATGCACTTTGTGGTAGTAGAAGTTATGCAATAACTTGGAAAAATGCTTCTTCTGCATGAACAAGGTCCAATACCTAGCCTACATTATTAATGAGCAAGCGTGCATGTGGATCCTACCAAGATCCAAAACATTCAGGATTGGTCAGCCTCAACAACTCTAACAAAGATTTGTAGCTTCTTTGGCGTTGCTAACTTATTTTGAAGATCCATGTTGGGGTTCTCTTATATCACTTGGCCGTTAAGTCAAGTGACCAAAGGAGGAGCAAAACAAAAGTTTTTTGGTCTTAGTCATAATAGAAGGCATTCGGTAATCTAAAACACTACCTTTGCTCTGCACCAGTCTTCACCTTGCTAAACTTGCAATAGCCTTTTAAGATTGATACAGATGCCTCTAACTATGCTATTGGTGCAGTCTTCACTCAACAAGGATATCTGGTGGCCTATCTCAACGAAACACTCTTTGATACTGTTTAGAGATACCCCACTTATGATAAGGAGATGTACTCCATTGTGTAGGCCTGCACAATGGAAGCATTTATATTATGGGGAAGGAGATGATCATCCACACTAATCACATGGCTCTACAATTTGTGCAAACACAAGCTACAAAATGACTGCCATTAGAAATGGTCCACATACCTGCAACAATTCCAACATAACATCAAATACAAGAAGGGTAGCACCTATCATGTCGTAAACTACCTTAGTCGGCACCAAGTTGTGGCGCTAAACACAATTCTTAACTCTTGTGGGAATGAAACCTCTGGGTGGCCATAGTTATACAATAGTGACTTGGAATTCACTCCCACATACAATATGGTGATGGCAAGCAAGCAAGTTCCAACCTTCCACCTCCAAGATGCACTGTTATGCTACTTGGGCAACCTTTGTGTTCCTTCAAGTGAGTGTGACAAGCTGATCTCTGAGGCACATTATAGTTGGGTGGTAGGGAACTTTGGTGTGGAGAAGGCAATAGTAGTACTTCAACAATATTTTTACTAGACAAAGTTTTGATAGGATGTCTAGTGGTATATCAGATCATGCATCGCTTATGCCATTGCTAAACCAACCATCAAAAAGCATGGGTTGTACACTCCTCTACCTACCTTGAAAAAGCCTTGGGAGTTAGTCTCCGTGGATTACATGTAAGATTTTCCATATACCAAGTATGACAATGATTGTGTGTTTGTGGTGGTTGATCGGTTCTCTAAGATGGCCATTTTGGCAATGTGCAAGAAGAGTATCACAATTGAAGCAACTTCTAAACTCTTCTTTGAGCATGTTTGGGTTCATTT
>APFE030835294.1:0-16697 GCA_000404065.3 Pinus taeda
CTTGTCTACTTTAAGGACCCGAGTATCAGATGTTTCTGGAGCTGATAATTCAGTAAGCATAATATCAGCCATAGAAAAATTCGAGGTCATACGAGAAGCAAGATTTTTGTATTTAGTGGGTTTATTTTTTTGGAGGATCAAGGATTTTTTGCGAGTCATGACAAAAGGGGAGTGGCCTTTTTCTTACTCCTCCCTCAAGTGGAAGAATGGATTTTTGATGGTGAGAGGGTCCATACCAAAAGAATTAGAGTAGGAAAGTGTGTCCAGACCTCGATTCGATGAGATGGGACTGTCATTAGAAGCAGACACAAATAGAAAAGCAAATCTTGGTGTGCGAAAGTCACAAAAGGAGAATGCCGCAAAGATGAAGTAGGGGGATCCAAGTCCACAACCAATGGAGGAAGATGTATGCTAGTGTTAGGGAGTGGGAGAAGAGTACCCATACCTAGAGATATAATACCCAGACGAATGTCACTAAGGGGGTCATTAGAGGGAAACAAATGAGGGGTGACAAAATCAGGGGTTGAATATATACCAAAGGGAGGATCAGAGTTACCTAGAACCTTTTACAGACTTGTGGGAATTCAAAAGCATCCAACCAATCACAAGCATCTGCTACAAGAGAATGAGAATGACCCCATGAATATATTTTTTGACAAGATTGGTGGCGAGTTAGACAGGTTGTAGCAAGTCACCTGACAAGTGACAAACCAAACACCTATATGGGATCCCCCAATAGTCGATGTTCATTCTTTGGGTGAAAGAACCCCATAATAATTCCAGCATAGATAATAGACCACTTCCACAAGTGTCTTCAATGAGCACCTAAGCATTTTTCTTATCCAATTTTCCAATGCTCCCCTCATCCCAAAAATAGAAAGTGTTGATGCAATTGACAATATCAGAGATCGTCGAGTGTTCCCATAGCTCAAAAGAGAGTCCCAACAATTTTTCCCAAATAATATTATGACTAGGGGATTCCTTGAGAGGGTTAAAACCACCCTACCATTTCTGTAAAAGTAACTAACCCCTTCCTTTCACCCAAGGCAAGCCTAAAATGAGTTCAACGTCTTCCTAACTAAGAAAAACTGAAGCAAACCTAGCCATTATGCATCATACAGATCCTTTGGTTGTAACTTAGCTTAGGGATCCAAAACCTTGACATCCATTGTTTAATCTGGTCCCCTGTCATATGAGTGTATTGCTAGCACACAAAAGGAACATGTAACATAAAATTCTCAATGTTATCCTAGAAGCACTGGGTTCTCTGAGTTAAATTATTTGGTGTATCATTCAAATTCAAGGCTTTTAGAATTCTTATGACCACCTTTCTTGTTAGAGTAAACTAGGATGCAATCAGCTACAGGAACATCTATAAAGTCACCTGAACGTGTCTCAGTCCTATTTCCTTGTGAATGATCTCATTGTCGGTTAATTTGAGCCTGATTTTCTGCTTGAATCGTGGTAGTGATGAGAGACTAGGGATCAGTAGAGGAGTTTAGCTGCATGATGAACAAGCGTCGATGCACCCAAAATGATAGTGACAAATGCAATGAGGTAGGTAGCTAGCCTAACAACAACCAAGATGTTATAAAGTTGAAGTTTACACCTCACACTGAAAGCCAAAATATCAATGGAAAAAGGGAGAGTGTGGAATTTAAGGTGCACTTATGTTGTCCCTCTAGGAGTTGGAAAGAGTGGAAGAGAAAGATGACTGATATGAACACATATTTCCTGATATTGTATGATGTGGTCCAATCTAGGCCACCTCTCATAAATGGTCTCATCTTGTAATTGAAAACTCGTATATGCATTAAATTCTCACCAAAATGCACATACCAATAAATGGATTCCAAATTGAAAATGAGAAGCACGCTTAAACCAAACCCACTGAGAACAATGAAGAAAAGGAAAACCACGACTGTGTCAGGTGAACCCAAATCTCAAGAGATGAACTCCCAAGATAGATGTTGGCACAGTAAGTGTGAGAAAAACATCTGAATATATCCCAAAGTCAACAATTGTGACAATGATACTAAGTAGTCCTTTACTGAAGCTTTCTCCCTTGATAATTCAGCCCCCATATACAGGATGTAATGACTAGTTCTCAGTATTAAATAGAGATTAATAACCTCTTCTAGAAGCCCTACATTCTCACTTCCTTAGTGCTAAAAAATAGATCACGTTGAATACAAGAGAAAAAGAAGGACGATAATCAACCTTAGGTAAGTTATGAATAGATATCTATGTGCGTTTGGAGCTCCTATCAGGTTTATCCATCTCTGGCTCCTATATAATCAATTCCCACCATTTTAATTTGGCTTCTAATACCCACTCAATTGATGAAAAATAACTAGGCCAAAATTAGTACCCTGATTAGTGGAAACCTCTATGTCAAGCTAGATGGTTCTAGTTGCACTAAAAACCCAACCAAAACATCTTGTTCTATTAACCTGCATATTACCAAAAGGAGATTAGTCTATACTCAATAGGCCTATCAATCAGTCAATGTCCTCAGCTTAGAATCCTCCATATTAATAGTAAGTTCTAAGTGAATCTTTATGTATATTTGGAGCTCCTAATAGCTCCATCCATCTTTGGATCCTAATCAGTTGAAACCTCTATGTCCCGCTGGATGGTTTGAGCTCCAAACTTCATGTTTTGTAAACCTTTATAACACCAAACTGAGATAGCTTCATACTCAATAAGCTTGTGAATTATTCAATATCCTCAGTTTAGAAGCCTCCATGTCCATTTCCTTCCATGCCATAATTTCTTTGTCTTCTGTGAGAGCTCCACTTCAAAATCCATTCACGCTGAGAGAAAAGGGGTTTTCACTGACCTATCATATCCTTCAGCCATAAAAAATATTGACCTCAAGCACATGAAATTATAGGTAAGGACAAATCCAATGGGAAAATGAAATTACAAGAGAGGACAAAGCCAACCGGTACAGTGATAGAGATGATGATGGAAGAACAATAGTGATGTTTACACTTTTCAATTTTTTACTTGATACAAAACCGAAAATGAAGAGATGGGATTGGTTGCGATGAACATTGTTTTCCCCACCCAACCCGACAATGAAAATAACTTTGGTGTAAAAATAAGAAAAATTCTATATGACACCAAGTGTCATAATAGTACACACATCAAATCTCAATTACTATTATTATTATCCAATTTTAAGGTCAAGACCAAGACAAACACCAAATTGGTGTATGAGACCCCCTTGTTTGTGGGACAAGGGACTAACCTATGAGAAATGATTTGAAGCTAAGTTTACGAAGGCATACATACTCTACCGCCCTCTGGTTTTGAACCCATGACCTATGAGGAGGAAACACATGCTCTTAACCATTAGGCCCTCTTAATATTTATGAAAAATAGTACACACATAAAATCTCAATATTTATGAAAATTTCATTATATATATATTCCACCAAGTCTCATAATAGTACACATATAAAATCTGAATATTTACGAAAATTTCATTTGTAAGTAAGTGTGTCAAACTAATGTTTCACTTTTAATTAAGACATAACTTTTGAAAACAATTTACAAAGTTAATTTTAACAATCACATTTTATATCTGAATTCATGGTCATGCGATCCATATTAAGAATGTTCAGAATTTTTCGGTAAAAATCACATTAGAAACAATTTGTCAACACTTTCAAACCATCTAGTCTGGTTCATCATTAGGACAAGATGAAGAACCAGATCGTGGCATCAAGTTAAATAGATTAAGAAAACCATCTAGTGTGGTTCACCACAATGGCAAGATGAAGAACCAATCTTGGCATCAAGTTAAATAGATTAAAGTTTTTTTTAATCGTTATAATATAAGAGTTAGTTTGACTAAGGAAATATTATTTATTAAAATTATTTAAATATAAAGAAATAGATGTTAATATTGAATTAGTCAAAAGTAAAATTCTAATGAAATAAATATCTAAAATAACAATAATAATTAGAATAAACTTAAATCATAAAATCCATAAAACAATTAATTAAAATATAAATATGTGTGTGTGTGTGTGTGTGTGTCAAACTTAAATAATCAAAGCAGTAAAACAAATAATTCTAAAAACCTGAAAATAAATAAATAAAAAATTGGTCTTACAAAAAAAATTATATTTTTTTTTTGCCCAAGGAAAAATTGTAATTTAATTAGTGAAAACAAAATTACATATTACAGATGCTTGAAATCATTTCATCATCTAGTCAATGACTGATGATCATGAGTTCATACAAAATAATAAATCATGGGAGAAAAGAAATTATATTTCTTTTTTGCCCAAGGAAAAATTGTAATTTAATTAGTGAAAACAAAATTACATATTACAGATGCTTGAAATCATTTCATCATCTAGTCAATGACTGATGATCATGAGTTCATACAAAATAATAAATCATGGGAGAAAAGATTAAACTTTTCTCCCTTTCTATTTTCCATCTTTCACCATTCTCCTTGAGATGGTGTGGAGGATACAAGGGTGAGCTACTATCCTTCTTCTGTTCTTGAAGTTTCCTTGTCTGAATCAGAATTTTCTAAGGCATGAGGATGTTTAAAACTGCTAGTATCATTTTCTTCAGGTATCCTTTGTAGTTGTGTTAAAGTGACCTATATTTCAGTTTGTCCTTTTATCGTTTCATCATTTCCTTCTTTTTATTGAGTAGACCTGGAATGGGATCCTATTCATCATCCTCTTCCTCTTCTGACTCATTTGGGAGAAATTTCCATCCTTTGGGATACTTACCCGACTTATTGTTTCTTTGTGATAATTTCTTGGCTTAACGGCATGTGTTTTGTAGATGTCCCGTTTTTCGGCATGTTCTACATCTAAAGGCCGTGTTCTCGAAATGTAGGAACTAAGTCAAGTTTTTCTTGTTTTGTATCAATTTTATGCGATCTAGAAGGCCTTTACTAATGTCCACTTCTACACATATTCAATAAAAAGTATATATTTGTTCCTCCAGTCTTTGTGTGTCTGTCTTTATGTATTGTCTTAAAATATTCCCGGTGCCTTCTAGCATTGGCGTGCCTTCTAGCATTGGCTCATGCCAAAACTGTAGGGGAGGGTTTTGAAGTCTAACCCACATTGGAATTTTTTATACAATCATGGCGCTTTAATAAAATTTTGGGAATCATGGGGTAATGAAATGTCCTTTTGATCCCGAGAACCATGGGCCTTCCTAAATTACTATTTCTCGAACTTCCAATGATGCAAACTTTACGATGAAGAAACCTTTGGAGCAAAGGTGAATTTCATAGTTGGTTGTCCAATTTGTGAATATTCAATGGAAAATATGCATTGGTTTTGGCTAGAAGCTGTTAAATCTACAGATGATGGCATGGGTTGAAAAGGCTGTGTAGAGATCGTTTGTTTCTGGAATCTCTATGACTAGTTCTAGGACACAATTCACTTGTTCTACTATGTAGTGGCCAAGAGTGTTGAGTGTTTGTTTTGTCTTTGTTGTAGTCGTTGGTTCCCCTTATAGAATGTTTTTGTAGGAGAGATCAATCTTGTTCTGTTCTTGGTTTGTTAATGTAACCTTTGGTACAATAGATCTAATAATCCCACCTATTGTCTTTGACTTACTTGATCCCGTTGCTCCGCCCCTCAGTTGGAGATTTAAGATGATGGTGACGAATGAATGAATGTTGTATTCTTGTAGACATATCTAATCCTTTAGATATCTACCATTAAAGATCAAGTTTTTTAGATGCGGTGGGTAGCCCCTCTTTTTCATGATGTTCTACTTCAATTGAAAAACCATATTAGAGTTATGTACCGAAACTATTGTTGATTTTCCAGCATGGGACTTTATGAATATTTGTACAATGTTATGATCTTTTAGTTTTCCGTGATCTAGGAAATCATATGATGGTGGTTTAGATACCTGTAGCAAAGTCTACTTTAAGGGCCTGACAAAAGAGGGTCAAGCTGCACAGTGGGGATCCAATAGCCATTGTTTTGTTTTCATTCTAGGTTATCTAGATAAAAACTTTAGGTCTATTTTGATCATCCTTTGTAGTTGAGGATCTATCATAGATCATCTTTGTTTCATGCAGCCTATCTACTTTGTTGGTGGTTACTAAGCAAAAGGGCCAGAGACTGGATCAAAGAGATAAACCCCAATTAGATGGGATATCTGGACTAGATCAGTTGCAAGTGCGAATATAAAAATGATGAAATGAAAAAGGGGAATCCTAGGGTGCATTGATCTGACTCTGCGCATGAATATCTAACCCAATACCATAAATTGATTGAAAAATAAAAATTCCTTTGTCTAACGCACTTAGTAAAGAAAGCACCTTCGCAGATAGTGAGAATAGGAGATCTGATGTCCATAAGGATTTGAGGGGAAATCCCATAGTGTCTAATTCCAATTGTCACAAAACAAGAGATTCGGTTATCTTTTTCAATGATCTTGGAAAGGGACATAGACCTGAAGACATCAATCTTCTCAACTGTAGAAGGTTACAAGAAACTAACATTTTCCATTCGTTGTGTATAAACAAAGATCTTATGCACATCATATTGGAAGGGTGGACTCTAGGCCCTTTCTCCTTATGTCGATCCTCCATAAAAAATCCTTGCCGTTGTCATACATCATTCATCGCCACATAATATCGATGCCTTTGATTCTTCTATGCTTATGGAGATTAATTTTTGGGTTTGGCCTGCAACTCTACAGAGGGCTTGTGGGCATTTCTCGCTAAAGAGAAGATCTTATCGATGGAGTTAGCCAATCGAGGCGCAAAACAATCATTACACTAGACGTCTGAAGATTTGTTCAATGCAAAGCCAGAAGAAAATCCCATCAATTGCGCCATCACTGAATCTCTAAAAGCTCTAATTGCAAGCTTCAAATACCTTTCAAATATATATATATATAGTCTAACTTATAGACGAAATAGTTTTTTTCACCAGAGTTAACCAAAATCCAACAATACAATTTCATGATTTTTTTGTTGTTTGAAATAGCTTTTTGAATTCATATATGGATTTAGCACCCTGAAAAACACCAAAGGCACCCGAATTATGTAGATTAAACAATTCACACTCAAGTTTTTAAAAATATCTATCAAATTTTCATTAAAATTAATGTGAGAAAATGTCATAAAAAACCATTTAATCTGTAAGTTACACTATGACTCTCTCTCTCTCTCTCTCTCTCTCTCTATATATATATATATAGGAACAACTTAAATTTTAATGTTCACAAGAGAAAGTCAATGATGGGAAAGAGATAAAATTGAGAAAGAAAAATAAAAATAAAATTAACATATTAAGAGATAACAAAATGAATAATAATAAAAAAATAAAAAACAAAAACTTTAAAATACAAAGGGATCAAACACCTACTAATATTCAAAACATTGTATCTATTCAAACTACTTGGCCTACTTTCAATTTCCATGGCCTCCCTGAACTTATGGTGATGAAAATGATTAATCCTTGCAATGACCCTGGCCTCTTCAATGCAAATATGATGTTTTGTCCTTTTCGCATGTTGTGCTAAAGTTGTGGAGTGAGTCCTTCGATGTTTGATGTCATTTGCATGCTCGTGAATTCTATGATTTATTGAGTGTCTGGTTTCACCAATGTATGGACTGGCACAGGAAGATGAGATGACATAAACACCTTTCCCATTTTTGGGGTCCACAGGGTCCACCAATCTTATGGAGCTCCTTACTACTAAGACTCCAATACTATTGCACTGACTACAAAAAAATTCAACAAACACATTTGTGATTTTCTGTCACTTCCTATACCAATATAAAGATATTTTTGAAAATGCAATCTAAGTTCTTCCTCTAAACTATTGCTACATTCGAGTCCCTTCCTACATGAATACAACTTCTTTATATAAATGATCAAAATTTGAGGTTATATATATATATATATGTGTGTGTGTGTGTGTGTGTGTGTGTGTGTGTGAAAAATTAACGAAATTTCATTTTACCTTCATAAATTGATTTCTAATTGGAAAGGTTAGGGTTCTATAATTTATAGGATCAATTGATGATTATTTGTGGATTTTCATGTTAGGAGATGTTGTAAATAATATTTCATTATACAACTTATTTAAAAAAAAATAAAAAATATAGAAAAAAGAAAAACAAAATGAAAGGGGGATATATAAAAAAAATGATATATGTGTGGAAAAACAGAAGAAAAAATAGATGTATATTTAAAAATAAAAATACGATGAAAAACCCCTTAGAAAAAAAAAGTGGTGCTAGCTTAAATGTTGCGTTAGATGTTAGATAAATAAGTTTAATTAGTTAATCACACAATGTAATCACGATTAACTAAGTGTTAATAAAGTTAATTTTGACATAATGATTTTTATCATATGTAATAATGCTCTTGCTATAATCAAAGACCACGATATAACCTCATGAGATCACCAGTTGCTGATGACTTCGAACTATCTCCGCCCCTCTAACAGTTAATCAAGGGGGGGGGGAGGTTCTAAAAGGTGGATCATCCCAATCTCGCATTTGCAACGTGTCACTCCCTCAAGGACTTCAGACACCCCTCCACCAAAACTACTTACTGCTCACCCCCCCCCGCCTGAAATCTACCTTTCCCCCTTCCCGCCTAATAATAACCATTAACCCCACTCCCTCCACTCAAATCTACTCCCACAGCATGTCACATCCCCTCCAATCCACTCTCGCCAAATGTCGTATCCCCTCCAATCCGCTCTCACCAAGTGTCATATCCCTTCCGAATCTACTCCCATTATTGTCACATCCCCGTCACTTATCATTAACTTTCAGCATCCGTTCTGTATTTTGATCATTGCCAAATGAATGACTCTGCTCCATGAAACATAAAACTTTCAACAGTAAATGATCTCTCCTATAAGATAAATTAGAACTCTGTTTAGTCGTCCTCTCCTCTAATGTTCTAAAACAATAAACAATAGAACCTGCTACTACTACTACAAACTTATCTAGCAAAATTGTTTTCCTCCAACCAACTCCCGAGTAATTAAGTGCTTCCATTTCATTTCCTTAAGCATATATTCTAAAAGTAAATCAAAAGCCATAGGGGAAATCCCTATGCTTCCCCCTGTAATTGAATTAGACCATCAACCCTTACTAGAACAACACTATAAAATTTTTGAAACCAACTGTGAGTTCGACCTCTACAAAATCCACAACCGGTTAAAGAAAAAATTTCTTGATCTTAGTTAGAAATTGAGTTTGTGGGAGTCTTTCTTGCCTCAATTCGTTTTTCCTCACACCCATCATTTTCGAAATTTGTTTCATGGTTCCATTCCAGGTACATACCCAGTCAAATAGAAATTGGTGCCCAAAACAATGATATTTTGCTCACAATTACCCTTGACCCGATATGTCAAATGCTTCAGATCCAAAATTCAGCCACACTAAAACCCTTTTTAGTAGTTTCCCTCATGGAATTCTACAAAAACCTGACTTTTGCCCACAAAGCCAAAATTTTAGCGACATTTTTACCTAAGAATGTCTAATTGCCAAAAAGAAACCCTCCTTATCCATCCTGAAGGTTTCCTGAAATGAAAAAACAAATCATTTCCATAATTTCTTGTTTATTGGGCTATCAAATCTATCAATGGGTTGATGAAGCCATTATAGGTTTTCTATTAGTTCTTTCAACTGAAGAAAAGCCTTCAGTCTCCTTTCATTACAGTGAATTCCTAGCAGAGGTCATTCATGAACAATTCCTTAAGTTTTCTACAAAAGGAGTCTTCAAGCATGCCTCAGTTTTAGTTTACTTGTTCTTATTCCATCAAGAACACATATTTCAATTTCCATTATATAAACTATATGAACAAGGAAATGCACAGTCTGTGATCCATTGGAATTCCTTGGTAAGGAAGCAAACCAATGAATTCACTTTCAGTGATTATGCAGACATGTTTTCGTACACAGTTTCTTTCCTACTTAACAGTGATGTTGAACCTAGAATTGGACCTGAGATTAAGAGAATTCTACATCTCAGTGAGAAAACAAAAATAGGTGACTGGTACCTATATCAAAAATACACCAAGATTAGGGTGTATGGATGCAAATTTCCTCCATATAAATTGCCTAAATTTGTTCCTATAAGAATTTTTGCATTAGAGTATATTAGGAAAATGATAAATATGGATGATTTGCACTTTGTGGTAGCCAAAAGGAAATATCAGTGCAAAATCAAAGCATAGGTTTCACCTTTCATTTGTAATACCAAGAAAACAACAAAAGAAGCAGATCTTCTGCTCAAATGGATGAAATTTAAATTCAGTTTCACTTGGTCATATGATCCTTTAGGAATAATATCAAAGCTGAGAGTAGAACAAAAAAATACTCCTCACACTCATACTCTAAGATCTGAAATTGAGCAATATATGAATCAAAATCAATTTCATGAAAACACATTGTAGGACCCAGAAGAACATGTACTTTCTATTATGACATCACAGACACTAGTGCCATAGGGAAAACACATAAAAGGCCCAGGGAGGATGTTTCCCCTTTAGTCTCATAAATTCACAGGAAATAATTCCAAATATATAAAAATAGGTAGAAAACAAATCTAGTAGAAGAGTTTTCACAGGAATAAAATGTTCAGTCTACAATAGTTTTCACAGGTCCTTATACTTCTACTATCCCTCAACTTGATGACATTTTCATAGGGTCACCATCATCTTCAACTTCTCAAGAACCACTGGAAACATCTTAATAAGGAGAATTGGTCCATGGTCAAGTTGAACCAAGTATATTTGCTAGGTATAAGGAAAAAGAAAAAGAAAGATGAACTACTGGAAGCAACAACCTATTCTTAGTTCCGGAAATAGACAACTTCATCACAACATAGACTTCTCTCTAATTTTGACACCAAGGAAGGGGAAATGCAGATAGTTTTCCTTGAAGATCAAGTTCCTTTTTGTAAAAGTGCAGATGAATACAAGAAGTCTATCTTTTATTTTAACATTTATCAAATCCATCCTATTGATCACATGGGTTTGCATAAGAAAACAAGTAAAATATCATATTCTACCCTGACAAACTCAACAATGGTAGCATCTATACTTTAGGATTCAATCAACAATATTTAGTCTCAATTAAAATTAGAGAAAATATATTCTTTAGATCAAAAACACTAAGATAAATCCTTTAGAGGATTTAGTAATTAAACTGGGATATGGTCCTAGTAATGTTAAAGCTATTGATGAGACTGTTAAAAGAAAAAATGTTACATTTCAGCCCTAAAGAAACAACTCAAGCTTCCATCAACTGAAAATCCACAAACAAAGGAAGTTGGTCAACTAGAGAAGGAAAAATAAGATATTTTTAAAATTATTATTGAACATAATGGATAGATTAAATAAATGGAGACTGAAATAGAAAAGTTGCTAAAAGAGAAAGAGAAGTCAACTAAATTATCAATCATTCCTCTTGTTATCACTCAAAACTTTTGCTTATAAGTTTTGGAAGAAGAGAAGGTTTTGAGGTAACCACAAACCAACTTTTAAGCATAGGCTCTAGCCAACCTATGGCTCAGAGAGGGCTCTCTCTACATAATTTAGTTATGTTTGCTTAGATATTAGGCTAGCCCTAGAGTTCATGGGGGTTTATGATTTATATGAAGATTTGGTGCTAGAATCCTTAAAACAAACAGATAGGTTGATGCCTTTAGGCCATTGGGCAATGGAGTCAAAGAATGGGCAACAAATTTGGAGTTAACTCACTGAAGGGAATGTTCAAGGGGCAAGATAGCAGAGTGAAGTACAAATCGTTGGACTAAATGGTGAGATGAATCTTAATGGAGGTGAGAGGGCAATCAAGAATCCTCAGATTGAGGCTGAGATGGGGGAACAACAGTGAATCATGAGTAAAGGGAAATTAAGAATCCTTTACTATAGACCAGAGGAGAAACTACGGAAGCTAAGGAGCAGTTAAGAATTCCCTAGCTAAGATAGTTTAAGAGAAAACATTAAGAATGTATAACAGTAAGACAAAGTGCAGTTAAGAAAATTATGAAAGAATATTCAAGTTAAAACATTTAGAATTATGAAACATTTAAGATTATGAAACAACTTTAAGAGAGATAAAAAAAAAACAGGAAAATTACTTATTTGTACTTTTCTTTACACATGAATCCCTTGAAATATCTGATCTTTATTCATCAGTCCAGCATGCTGGCCCAGTCAACGATACAAAAGCTTTATAGTCGTTGAACAAAATTCTATTGATAGTATAATAATCCACACTACATACTTCGATTTATGAATTATTTATACAAAATATTTTTACAAAATATCCCAAACTAACTTGGGAATTAATCTAGGAAATTCAAAATATCTTCTTGCAGGAAGATAGAGACAGCTATTGAACTGTTTTCTTGTTGACCCTTTTATTGTGGTTTAGCTGGATGTTTATGGTTGCTATGCTCTGTGTTGGCCAAAGGTTGTTGTCTTCTATACTGATACTCTTTGACACAGATAGTCTTTGACCCTATAACCTTTGACTATGATGCCCTTTTACCGCATTGATTGTGTGTTTGACCTTTAACTGTGTTCTGCTATAGTAAGTCGGTCAAATTTTCCCATTCTTGATCTAGTGGTAACTGTAGGTTTTAACCCCGTACAGAAATTACCTACATACGAATTCTAAATCACAGGAAAAATAAAAATGCGAGACCATAACACATAAAACACATATACACAGAGATTTCCCACTGGATCTCAAAACCGAGACTACCAGCTTGATTTTTCATTATATTCCTTTCAATGTTACAATACATATTTATACATGCCGAAGCATCCAATACCATGGACCGAAAACCATCGCGTCCAAAACCATGGACCGAAAACCATAGGTAGGTTCGCCCAACCTAATATAGGGTCCAAAAAAAAATTTCTCGGGGCGCTGCCCCGACCCCCTCAAACCCCCCGGACATGGGGGGGCTGCTGCCCCCCCTGTGACCCCCCCGCTGCGCAATCGGCACAACGAAGGGGGGGCTCCGCCCCCCCTCTAACCCCCCGGTTCATTACGTAGGTTAGTCGTGGAAAGAATATAACACAACCCAACAGTAACTGGATACTCAACATTATTTGGTAAGTTTCATCTACCTCAGTGTATTTGGCAAATTAAGGCTTATTTACAAATAGATGTTTTACCTCATGCTGGATGTAAAATAGATTTTCAAAAACACTATACAGTACCTTTCCGATTGGTACTCCTGAAGCTTGTGAAGTAGCCACTTGTTGTCTCGCTACATCCCTGAGTTTGTCGTTGTAATCTCCTTGTTCCATAATTTTATCATGAATGACTAAGGGATTAGGTAATTCCTTTTCCTTTAGCTTATCAAACTTAGCCATGAACCTGTCAATGACTACTTTCATTTCCTTGCTCTTTTCCTCTAACTTATGCATAAGGTCCCTCTTGATGAGGACTTTCTTTACCTCCAGAATAGTATCAGTCTCGTCTTCAATTTCTAGTTCTTGTAGTTGGTACTTGTTCTCTGAATTTAAGAACTAGATGAGCTTGGTAGCATCTCTAGGCCTGTTGCCTAATCCTCTCTTCACTTTCTCAATAGCCTTTGTTATTAATCTTATGAGATAAATATGCTCAAGTATGACTTGTATGGATGGCCAAATATCATTGAAAGAGTCAATGATATTGGCCCACTATTTTTCCTTGGCTTCTCCAAGTGGCTCCTTTAGTGTCAAGTCTCTTTCCATTAACTTAATCTTTTCCTTTATCCTTGCAGCCTTCTACTCCTCCTTTTTCTACATCATATTAGCAAGCTTATAGTCTGTTTCTAAGCTTGTCACCTATTCCTTTAGCTTGTTTATCTCATTTGTCTGAATAGAAATTTCTTCCATGGCATGAAAAAGCTTGGCTGCTTCATCTATTGTTGTACCTACTACTATTGTAGGAGTTGCTGATGTAGATGCTACAGTGGTGATGGGCAAGGCAGTGACTATAGGAGTTTTTGGAGCTAATGTGGCTGCCAATGTAGATGGTACTGCAGTAGTCACTATAGGGATTACAGTTGTTGGTGTGGTCCCTACTTCACCTTTCTTCAATTGGATTAAGGCATCCAATTCCTTCTCTCTGCTCCTCAACTAATTATTCATCTTGAGGACCAAATCCGTTAAGTCCTCATGCTAAGTTTGAGACTGTAACACCTCCTGTGTTTGTGGATGATCCAAGGAGGGTATCTTTAGTTTTTTCTTTAGTGAAGTAATTTCCTCGTTCTTCTATTTTATTAACTCCTCTGTTGCTTTGATATCTTTGGGATCATGTCCCATCTCTATGATCAAGTCTTCCAAAGACTTGATTCTATTATCCTTGGCTTGTGATGAATCTTTTTCAAGCTGATACTGAGCTAAGATGTTGTTTAGGGAACTTTGAAGTGGATGAACATATATGGACTTCCCTATCAGGGTGGAGTAGATTATTTCTCCATTCTGCTTTTGAAACTCTATTTGGTCCACAAGGTGGACATCCCTGGCCAACACCTCAAAATCAACTTTCTTATAGTCAGTGTGTACCCTTGGTTGTTGCACATTTGGTTGAATGAAGGACACATGCATCTTCCCCTCTGTGATGTCAAAGGTCGACATTAATCTACTCTGACCTGGAGTATAAAGTTTGAAAAGTTGAGCATATTTCTCAGTTTTCAACCTTTCATTCCTCATTTTAATCTCTTTGAATTTGTCTTTCATACTTTTATATTAGTCTGCTTGCCTACTGAAGGATGAGACCTCTACGCTCATCTATCTCTATATCATCTAGGTTCTTGAGGATGATGGGGGTTGTGTTTCCACTGAAGGAACAATATCTTTACTCCTTTCTCCCTCAGAATCAGTTATTTCAACTGAGCTATTGGTGTCTTCCTACTCTGACACAGGATAAGACTTTTTCTTTGCCCTCTTTCATATTGAGCATTGAAGGCTTGTGTCCCTGAACTTGATCCTTCCTCCCTGCCCCATTTTGGATTTTTCTCCTCATTCAAAGGAGTCTGCATGAAAGGGGGAGTGCTCATTGTCCCTTCTTAAGGTGGTACCTGCAAAAATGAATTTTCATCAAGTTTCTTTTCTAGATCTAATAATGTGTTTTCCATAACAACTTCAGTATTTTCCCTATCCTCTAAAGTGTTTTCCAACCATTTCAATTGGTTGGCATACTTTTCTATCTTAGGGATGAGGTGATGGATATAGGGAGCCATCTTGTTTTTCTGCCTTCTTTTGCAGATGAGATCGAAGGGATCATATCTCCATATGAAGCTTTGTTTTAATTTTAATCTCTAAAGGATCACGTATGCCTCCTTTTTGGCTTCTCTACTATTAAAAATAAAAGAACCCAATTGGTCTTTGATCTTGAGCTGGCCTTTATTTTTGGCTGAGACAAATTTTACCTCATTTGAATTTATTATATTTCTCTAGTACTCCAGGGAAAATAACCTCATTGGGAGGTATTTAAGTAGTTTGTATGGGGCAAGTTGGCACCCATAAATCCTGATTTCAGTGTGGTTTTGGTACCAGTACCAATCTCCCACCTGGTGATTGATGTTTAGATGAAGGACTCTCCTAATATTAGCACTGATTCCTGGTGGAGGGGTTCCACTGAGCATGGTCATCACAGGATGGACAAAGGAATCTATGAATTCATTACATGAATAGGGGAAGGAATATTGATGAGTCAATGGGGTCCAGAAGATGACTAATCTTAGTTGGCCCTTGTTGTCCAACGTTTGCAAGGTAAGTGGTAATTTATCTGCTTGGAAGTAGAGGAACATGTGGTATAGTACTGAGGAGTACGTGAAAACCCTTTCATTCCCATTCTTGTGAACTGCTCATACATTCTGTCAACTATGAATGTGGCAAAGTCATAAATAGTTGCAGGAGGTTGTCCTAGGGTATAGATGGACATGAAAGCCAGGATGACCTCATCAATGTACTGACTTGTGGAGTAACCCAAAACACATGATATCATGGATACAATATTTCAGCCCCAAGGAGAAAATATAGTTGCTACATATGGAGGGGGGTCTTTGGGGGTATACTTCTCTTCTATTATGAAGGTTTGGATCAATTGGGGCAATCTTGCAGAGTTGAGTTTGGGATAGAAGTCTAACAAGTCTCCAATTGAGAGGGGAGTTAGGTTTGGCCCTGGTTGGAGCTGCAGCATCTTGTTGATAGACTCAGGAGTGATGGTGAAAAGGACTTTTTGGTCATGAGACATGATGGTTTTGTGACTAGGGACATAGCAAGCATAGCACATGTGTACAATTTCAGGAAAAATGTGGACTTGGGGGAACTGGTACTTGGGAAAATTTGATTCTCAAAGGCCAATTTTATCATCATGGTTCAGGAACTTGTCCCTACTTTGGCAATGTATTTTGAGTAGTTTCTCTAGGACAGTGGTAACTTTTATCTAGAAATCTCTATCAGCTAAGGGAAGGTGGTCCAGGTCCAAATGGTGTTAGGGTCCCACCCTAACCCCCTTATCTATGTAATGGGACCACGTCATAGTTAAGAGTCAATAAAGCCCATATTAATAATTGTAAGTGGTTAATCCGCAATTAATAAAGGAACCACAGTTATTGCAAATGGGCCGTAGTATTAGATAGATGGTATTAGTAATAAGCGGTATTGACCCGTGGTATTACTCATAGGAGTCATATATAAAGGATAGT
>APFE030835299.1:2211-21255 GCA_000404065.3 Pinus taeda
CTAATAGGGTACTGACTTCTTTTGCATTTGTTTCATACTTCTTCTTCTCGTCTGCATCTGTAGGAGTAGTTGAAGGAAAAGCACAGCCTGTCTCTACGATGTTTCAAACTTCTGTACCAAGAGATTGAAGATAGGCAGTAACTCTTACCTTCCAATAATTGAAGTTTGTCCCATCAAAAACCGGTGGCCTGATAGATGCTTCCTTCTCATAGTTGCTCATGATGAAAAAGATCTTCCTTCAAGCGATCAAGCTTCTTTAGAAGGACCTGCTCTGATACCAATTGTTGACAATAATACTGAGAGGGGGGGTGAATCAGTATTATCTAATTCTTTTACCAATTCTTTCTTATTTATACTTTGAATTATTTTTGCATACCAATACCATAATTAATGAGCATGAACAAGAAAATCAGACAGTCACATCAAAGAACACCAGATATAAGGTGGAAACCCAATGTGGGTGAAAACCACCTGCTGCAATATGTCTCTATCTTCTTTCAAATTGGAAACTCCTTTTACAATGATCTTGCACTGGTGCAGTCCTTTACCAGTACGCAGGCTGCAACCTGCTGAGAGCTACAACTCTCTCTCGTTTTCCAGTCTCTCCTGAAAGGGAGCTACAACCCCCTACTTCTTTTCAAGGACCACTTTTCATAAATTTTCAAACTGGATCCATATACATCAAATGATCATCAAGTACATGTAAATTATACAGTCAGCTGCAATAACCAGATCAACAATAACAGAACTAAACCCAGAACACCTTATCAACAAGAAAAATTCAACCAACAGAAGATCTTAAAATAGATACGCAGTTTTTCTTTCTACTGGCCTGCGTCGCTACTCACTTCACCCTCTGCTTCTCTACGTATACCCGCAGAGTTACTTCTACTGTACTGCGTGGCCACGCACTGCTCCTTTCATTGATCTGCGTACAGTATGCACCAAAATGTACTATCGCGCTGTGTACTGCACAGTAGGCACGCACCCAGAAGAACTATCGCACCGCGTGCTATCGCAGTAGGTACGCACCTAGAAAGACTTTTGTGTTGCGTACTCAAACAGTAAGCATGCACCTGAAACACTGTCGCGCTGCGTACCCATGTAATTCACCTTTGTCGTCTCTGCATACCCACGCGCTGCCCCTTTGTCTCTTCTGCGTACCCACGCATTGACCCTTTGTTTCTTCTGCGTACCCACGCACTGTCACTGTTGATCACTTGCGCACCTCTGATTAGGGCCAAAATATAGTGAGATACTCAGATCTGATCTTGCACTCGAGAGATCACCCTTCACAGATTCTCTTCCAACTTCTCTTCTAAAGATCAAGCTTTTAAACCGAGAACCCAATATCAGATCTTAAGATATTCAATACACAAAAGATACTCAAGCCAAATGATCTCCTTAGCTTTATATAGGTATGATCTTCCTTAAATCATGGACTAATGCCACGGGCCAAAACCATGATAATATAATACCGTCGGCTAAATACCATAGGAAACCCCACGTGTGCGCGCTTTTACTGTATTGAAGTGTGTGCACTGGGGTACGCACCCCATGAATGGATAACCCACGTATTTGGACGCGGTCCCTGCACGGTATACCTGCGGGTACGCACTTCCTGAACGGTTCCCCTGCGTACTTCTTTATTTTCATCAAAATGAGAGCCATGCCATGGGTGTTGCCATCAAGTACAACATCTGAAACATATAATCATACCAGAACCATAATGCCAATAGTCAAGAAACTAAGTTTGAACACCAAGTTTTGTATTATATGGCCTAGGTGTATATTAAGGGTGCTTTAGTCATGGAACATGATAACTTAGTTAGAATTATCAGTCACCTACCCAACTACTGTATTGTAAAAAATATTTTATCTTTTGGATAAGCTTGTTGGAAACGTATTTTATTATTAGCCTCCTGTTAGAAGCCAACCATGGACTTTGAATTCACAATTTCATGTATCTCTTCACCTATTTATAGACATTAAGAAAACAAAATGACGGTATATAGAGTTTTGATCTTGCAAGTATTGCTAAGGAGACTAAGTTGGGCATGGGGCGACATTCCATTAAAGTACAAAACATCATGCAAGATATTTCTTGGCCATTATATCCCATATGTTAAGGGATGACAATGCAATAGAGATTCAGGTGATGTTAGCAGTGTTTATAAAAAATTAGGATTGTGCAATCAAAGGCCACTACCATGAAAGTGGAATCGAGAATAAAATAATGAGGGTAGCTCTAAGGAAAGGGAATCAAACAACAAGTGGGAGATACATGCCATGTTTCCCTAAGTCATTCACTCTCAAGCACAAAACAAATGGGAAAAATGGAAAATATAGAGACCAAGCCTTATGTAGCATGAGCACATAGAGACTTTGATGCTATGCTATCATATACTTTGTTGCATGAGCATTTGTAGGGTCAAATCCTATGTATAAGGACAAAGGAAAATGGGACCTAGCTAATGGGTATGTACACATATTTCATTACATGAGAACCCATTTCATATGTGTGATGGTTGGATGTCCTTTCCTTCACCTATAAAATGTCTGCCCCATAAAATTAAAGCTTAAAATAACAATAATAATAATAGACGCATTGGAATAAGTTCAAATATCCAACTTACTAGAAGATACAGTTGAATTCAATAATAAATTATATTATTAAATTTTACTTATTTGAGGTATACTACATGTACTTTATGTAACTGGATATGTGCACTTAATGGGACAATATAGAGCATTGCATGTTACTGAATTTGGGAAAAAACAATAATAGTAATTTCAATATGTCTATGAATGAAACATATTATATTAAATGCACACATGAAATGGAATTAAATAATAAACTACATATTTCGTATGTCATAAGTATAATCTATTCTACAATTTAAGAGAGTAGCTGAAGCCATAGAAAACAACGGAAAAATACTAGATTTTGGTGGATAAATATCCCATTATAAAGGCCTTAAATATTCATCTTGAAAGAAATCATTTAAGCAAAGAATGAGCAGTTGAAAGTTGGGCTCCAGAGGCCTCGGTTTTCCATTAGTAATATACAACTATGGAACTTTATGCTATGATTTATCTACAAGTATGTAGAGGGGATTTGGAATCAAGACGGTGGTTGGTAATCCATAGACCATCTTATGTGCATCATAAGAAAGTACTCATGACATAACAATTGTGTTTATTGCAATAAACACCACATCTAATATTTTGTTGGACATCATTCTATAATTCCATAAGATATTCTATCAAGTATGCAACATACAAAGATAGGGGCCTTTTAATACACTTACTACTTGATATTTTTGATCTAAGGTTTCCTTCATTGTATTATGCACTTCACTGCCAACAGAAAAGGTAAGTCAGTATACAAACCCCTAGTGAAAATATTTTAATGGGTACAATAAAAAATTTAAATCCAAAAGTGTCTCATCACCACAACCAAACATGTCTTCCATCCAAGCTACACTATACAAGTCTCCAAGGCAGGGATCATATTCATGAGGAGAGGGCTCCATTCCAAGACAATAGGTTTCCCAACTGTTTTCTTGTACATTGCATGTTGTCGTAACATACATGTTCATGGCCTATGGAAGTAGATCCTAAAAAATTCTTCCACTTTCACATGCTTCTACATAAATGCATGAAATATATTATATCAAGTATTGAAAAACGATTGACTGAAATTGTCTAAAACAAACTTACAAGGCATTATATGTTGGGTTTTCATTTTGTAAAGAAACTTTACATCTGCTCATTGTGGTGTTCAATAGTTTATTAGGATATAGAAAATTGATAGAAACTCAAAAAATTGGTAGTTGTGTGTCTATAAATACAAAACAACAAAGGGTTGGTATTAGGCACACACTTCTAGTATGAAACATTGAAATTTAATAAGAAGATAGTGACAATTAGTTTGTGTTACTTACCATATTTTTGTAACTTCCAGGAAAATGTTTCTTCTCCAAGACATCGATAAGATAATTTCCATAGAGTCTAGGACTAATAGGAATTCCTGCAACTCATGTCACGAGAACTTGTGAATAGATCTCGAAAAGTGCAAAAGAATGGTTTGTATGAGCAATAAACTACAGATTTAATTTTGGAATAAAATAACCAGCTAGGTGAATTTTTACAAAACAAGGAATTGAATTGACCAATATTCTAAGATTAGATTGATAGATATTGATGTTATATATGACATGAATAAGTTTGTGTAGAAATTCCTTGTAGATTCAACCTGAAGATTGTAATATTCTAAAGCAATTGACTTGAATCTACTCTACTCATCAGCGGAAATAATAAACGATCGATGAAATCACGAACCATATAAGAGAAATAATTCAATCACACATCACACAATGATTTTATGGGGAAAGCCCTAGCCAAAAACCCTTGTTATCTATATATTTCGTTAATTGGAAAATATGAGAAGATTACAATGCTTTTCTAAAGCCTGAGCAAGCTCTGCATTATCTCTATCTATCTTACTGCTTCCCATACAAGCTAAGGCCAACATTTAGCCAATTTTGTTGCCTTCCAAGCTCCTATTTCCTTGTGCATTTCCCTCGGGTATTAGCCCATATTTAATTGGGAAGTCCTAGAATTATGAATTACGCAATCCTCATTGGCATTCCTCTTTTTGCATGTGCGACCTATACAATTCAAATGATTATACAACTGATAGTACATTGTCCCTGAACTCCAACCTCAACTAGGTAACTCTCAGATATGACATGCATGAGTTATTTATGAGTGAATCATAAGTTAACTCATTGAACACTTGAAGAAGCACCCCACTGTCTCACCTCCTACTAGTTCCTCCATTAGTTGGAACTAGTTTAATTGATTTTAAATCAATTAAACTGAATTAATTAATTACAACTCAAAATAAAATCAACCATGCCTCATATAATGTAGGAGACACTCTACATGACTCAATTTCGACCTTCAACTTGAATTAACTGACCCAATTAAGTCAAATTAACTTAGTTAACTATTACAAGTTGTAATGAGATGTGGAATTACAATTTAATTCCTAATTTAATTCAAGGAAAAAATTAAATTAGTATTTTCTTATTTCATTTTCAACACTCCCTCTCAACAAGAAAGGGATTATCTGCTACCTTGATCCTTCCTCTATGAAACTCAAAATTTCATCTTGAAAATTCCTTTGTTAAAATATTTGCATCCTGCTCCACTGTAGGAATTTACTCCAACAACATGATTCTCCTCTGTACACAATCTCATAGATGGTGATACCAGATGTCGATATGCTTGGATCGATCATGAAAAACTGGACTCTCAAAGAGTTTGATACAACTCTGATTATCATAGTAAATCACTGTAGGATCCATTTGCTAACCAAAAGACCCAATAAGGATCTTCCTCCTCCAAATAGCCTCACAAGCAGCTTTACAGGCAGCCATGTACTCTCGTTCTGCTAAACTAAGAGCAACTGATCTCTTCTTCCTGTTGTACCAAGAAACTATTGGTGAACCAATACTGAAGGTTCCTCCTGATGTGTTCTTCCTATCATATAAACTCGCTGCCTAATCCGCATTTGTGAAGCCTTGAAGTTTCACTCCCTTATCTGTTTTTAATAAGCAATCATTTCATTTCATTTAATGTCCCCAGTGTCAGGCTCATCTGTGTGGCGCTCACTTGTCCCGCGCACACCTATATTTTGCTAGTCTAGATCTGTAGCTCATGCACAGCCTTCTAAACATTTCCCAAGGACTACATGTGTTGTTTCTTGAATTGTTGTAATAGTTTAGTGGTAGCATCATGCACTTTGTCCTCGATCCCATCGAGATCACCCCTCGTCAGTGTGATGGGATCCACCTGTGTTTTAGCCAATTTCTTTTCTTCTAGGAATGCTCCTCTTGTTGTTCTTTGTGCTTTCTTATCTGAAATGGGGTGCTCTGCCCCTCATTTCCTCCACCACCCTACACAAACTGCTCTTCCTCCTAGGTTTTAGGCAAAGGAGACTTTCTGCTCTACTCGGATTCGTGTTGTTCTTGTTCGACTTGTTCCTTTGCGACGTGCTCCTTTTCTAGTTGAGCCTTTTCTTCAACTTCTTTCTTTTGTTGCACTCCAACTTTTATGCTGCCTGCTTCACTACATCTTTTTACTTCTTCTCCACTAATCTCCCCGTGCCTTTGCTGGTACCTGCAACCAAGTCAGACGGAGTGTGCCAATCTGCTGGCCAGTGCTTTATCACTTCCTGTATGGCATCATCGGTAACAAGATACGGCAGATCAAACCACTTCTACTATGGGTCCTTCCGTACCTAGATGTAGACACAGTGAAAATCTTCCTTGAATGCAAGATATTAAGACAATTGTTCATACAAGTTTGGGGAAAACCTTGGGTGCAGGTTCATGTCCATGTGGAATCTTGACTCGATCAATACTTTGAAAATATTTGTTTCAGTGATCCGCGCAGGGTCCTTCATGGCCTAAAGGGAGGCAAACTGTGCAGCCTTCAGTAATATAACCTTTACAGGAGGGAACTGGCTGTCCTCTGGCAGCTCCCAGGTAACCAGCACAATGGAGAGCAATAACCATGCACATTGGAAGGGCTTTCTCTCATCTTGGTCCTTGTGGCAATTCACAAGGAACTCAGTACATAAGTACCATGACCAGCTAAACTGCATGCCCTTCAGGCATTGTGTAGCTAATGAGATCATAGGTGCCAGAACCTCGTCCACGCAACACTTCCTCATAACCTTGTTGGCCAGTATTTGGGTGGTAATATTCATTGCAGGATAGTTGATGGATGTGATGGAATAGTCATGTGACTTCTTGATAAGCTCAAGTTTCTTTTTCATCTTCACCACCTAGTCTCTCTCACTTGTCTTTTCCCCAAACTCCTTGGTTGGATTCAAACCCTCATGCGACAGGTGCATGATCCTGTGGATGAGCATATCCGTGATGGGCATAGGTGCGCCAGGCCATAAGCACCCATCGTGCACAAGAGTAATCAACTGTCATATACAAGTGGTGTTACTGTTAGAGAATGGTAGTGGGGCACCCACAACAGGTTCAACAACCAAGATTGTTCCACTCTGCACATCCATTCAACTGTCTCCAACTCAGTGACACCCAAGTCTCGGTAATACATGTGCCTCATATAATTTTTTGTCGCGAGGTGGGGGAACCTCTCATGGTTAGTCAGGTCTATAGTATACCTAGGGGGGATAGTATGGGGTACAGAGGGAGGTACCCAAGGAGATAATGTAATAATGGGATGAGCCATAGTAATAAACAAAGTGGTTAACTTGTGTCAGGTAAGGGACCACAAGTAGTTAGCAATAATGTAATAAGCCCATTGTATTAGATAGATGGTATTAAGGGAACCATGGTAATGATCCATGGTATTGAGGGAACCATGGTAATAACCCATGGTATTGTATGTATGAGGCCTATATAGAGGCTAGAGACTCCCCATTTAGAGATTTCAAGGATTATTGTATGAACATGCATATGGCTTGTGGAGTGTTCTCCTTCCTTAAGGAGTGAATGTATGTTGTTGCCCTACCTTAAGGGTTTGAGAAATAAAGAAGAATTTCTATCTATATTCAGATCTTGTTATTTTTGGTGATTATTTATAGTTATTGGATATGTTGGTATCATTTCATATATTTGTAGGTTAGATCCATAACAAGTGGTATCAGAGCACTTTCTTGGGCAAAGCAGATTTTTTTTTTTATTATTTTTGTAGGAACTTTTTGGGGCGGCGACTTTGCAGATCAAATATGTACGATGTAGTGAAAAAATTGCATAATATAATTGGAGATTTGGTTTCTTTACGAAAAATACACAATTTGAAAAAAAAATTGGCTAAATCAGAGTCTGGATGCGGGAGATATTGCTGATTTAAAAATCAGTTGTCTTGTAGTCATTTTTCAAATCAGTGAGTTTGCAGATCAAAACTGTATCTTCAAGGGAAACATTTGCAGAATATAATTGTAGATCTAGGTTCCTTGCAAAAAAATACCCAATTTCAAAAAAAAAAAAGTCGAATCGAAGTCCGTATGAGGAAGATCTTGCTGATTTAAAATCAACTCTTTTTTCAGATTTTTTTTTTTTTATGGCAGGGACAATTGTAGCGCGAATCTGAAATTTGAGTGCCTAGATCAGGATTTATATCACATGGGAAAAAGTAGAATGGTTGTTCCATTTAAGAAAACATGTCATAATAGAGATTCTGAGCAATATTGATTGAATTGTGGCCATTTCAAATTTTCGCCAAGTAAGCGATTTGTTTTCAAAACCCTCTTCATGGCTTATAACGGTAAGTTTTTTACAGGAAAAAATGATGGGTTGACTATTAAAAAATTTATACAAAATCAGAAGTGTGATAAGCTATTCTATTGGAAGGACACCATAGGGTATTATTTGAAGATGAGGCTTCTATATGGTGGAAATCACTTGATAGTGAGTTTCTGAAGTTATGTACTATTGATGTAATTGAAGAACTACTTTTGGACAAATTGTCCCATACTAGAAAGGAGGAAACCACAACCTAGCAAAGATTTCATTTTTACATGAAAGAAGGAAACCTAGAAACCTAAAGGGTTATTTTCTACTGGTGTCCCCTTATTATAGGTTCATGGATTGATTCAAAAGGAGAAGATCATTGTGTCTATAGATCCTAACTACAAGCATAATTTTATCAATGTTAATTTGGCAAAAAAATTGCAAAGTTCCAGCAAAACATATTAACAACACACACATTGATAATGAGGATATTCAAGTTTATAAAGATTTGAAGCTTTCTATGGATAATTATGTGTTGCATTCTGATTTTTATGCTTCAGATATGGATAACATGGATGTTGTTTTGGGATATCCTTGGATGGAATCTTTAGGTATTGTCAATATTATTGTGCAGAAGAAATTCATGAAGCTTTGGTATAAAAAGAAGAAAATTACATTGCAGGATATTTCGATTAAGACCCAAGCACAAAATATGGAGGTGGAAGCACAAAGCTCTAATGACATTGACACATTAGATGATGAGAATTTGATGATTGATAATCAAACACAAACATCAAACCAGGTACCAGAAAAATAGGTAGTGTCCAAGGAGGCTGAAGCAAAAAAATATTATGGGTACTGATACATCAGATGACGACTTAGTGGTTGAATTAATATTTGAAAATAAGAAACAACAACATACACCACAACATGTATGAGATACCAATCAGGCTCCATTAGGTGGTGAATTAAAGAAAGATACACCATTGGTTAAAACTTCAGCATATCACCACCCACATCACCTTGCAAGAAAATAACCAACACAATGGCAACGAATCAGTAACAAGGAAAACAACCCCCACATGACAGATAGAGAGGGGTGACAATCCACCCATAACACAGCAACACAAAAGAGCTACCAGGGTTAACTTCCATCTCAAGCGAGCCAGGCACCAGCTAGATCGAGGGTTCACCTTTCTTTAGGATGGCTAGATGCACGTGCATGGTACCAATGGACTACTCTTTTGAGTAGATCTTATTATTTATGTTCTTCTTATGTTTTGGGGACAAAACATGTTTAAGGGGGGTGGAATGTAGTATACCTCAAGGGGATAGTATGGGGTATAGAGGGAGGTACCCAAGGGAATAATGTAATAATGGGATGGGCCATTGTAATAAATAAAGTGGTTAACCCATATCATGTAAGGGACCACAAGTAGTTAGCAATAATGTAATAAGCCCAACCCGTATCATGTAAGGGACCACAAGTAGTTAGCAATAATGTAATAAGCCCATTATATTACTTAGATGGTATTGAGGGAACCATGGTAATGACCCATGGTATTGAGGGAACCATGGTAATTACCCATGGCATTTTATGTATAAGGCCTATGTAGAGGCTAGAGAATCCTCGTTGAGAGAGGTCAAGGAATATTGTATGGACAAGCATATGGCTCGTGGAGTATTCTCCTTCCCTAAGGAGTGATTGTACAGTGTTGCCCTACCTTAAGGGTTTTGATCAATAAAGAAGCATTTCTATATATATTCAGATCTTGTTATTTCTTGGGTATATTTGTATTATCATATATTTTTGGGTCAGATCTATAACAAGGTTCCAATCTTCCTTCTTTAACAAGGGATCTCCGCCAAGCATGGACCTTCGAAGGTTATCTTATCTAGCAACAAGGGCGTGTGAATGACAAATTTATTCGAGTCTGGGTCCTTGGTGACCTTTGTCTTCCCCTTGTGTGGAGGGATATATTCTAGCAACTTGGTGATGGGCTTCACACCCTCAGCATCTATATCTTCAACACTCTATTCAACCTCCAAATCTACAACCTTCTTAGGCTACTTGTCCTTCTTCCATGTCTGGGTAGTAAAATGCTTCCTAAGTGACTCGCACACTGGCACCATCCTCTTCTGCTTGTCTTTCTTCGGCTTTTGAGTCTCTCACACAGGTGTAAGCTTTAGCCTAAGCGACCTCGGCACCATAGTCACAGGAGCTGGAGCCTCCATTCTCACAACCTTTGGAGCAGATCCTTCGCAAACGACATTTACTCCATTTCTTGTAGTCTCAGTGGGGCTTGGTCAAATGATCAAATGCGAGGCTTGTGACCAAATCTTCAAAGAACTCACGATTCATAAGTGATGGACAACACAACTCAAAAACTCTAAGGGTGTAAAGTGTTCTCCGCTGGATTGACATGCATAATTTGTAGGAGAATTTGAATTCAAATATGACCTTTCCCCCCAAAATCCATCGATTATTGCTGATTTGGTGGTAGATCTCTAAATATTTCAGCCTTAAATGCCACCCACCCACTCCTCTGAATGTATCTTGGCTGTCAAATCATGAACAGTGACTCTAACGGTCACTTTCTTACTGTGTTGCACGGTGTCCCTTTCATAGCGCAACTCCCTTAGCACGGCTTTTAGTACTGTGACATCACCCTTTTGTGTGTAGATCCACTTTCGTGTAGTTCCAAAAACTAGGTACTGTAATTTATAGTATTGCGCTCCCTTGCAGCTGCCTGGAGCACTAATACTATCATGTTGTCATGTAGTCATTGAGCCAAATCTCTTGCATATGGCTTCAATCAGCTTCCATTTACTCTTCCCTGAAAAAGGATCTTTGTTTAGCTTTGCGAGCTGAACCACACCCCCATCTGTGATTTCTTTGATGATATATGGCCCCATCCAATGCATCTGAAACTTTCCAAGAAAATTAGTGAACTTACTTTCATATAATAATACCAAATCATTTACCTTGAATGTGCACAACTTGATGTGTTGATCGTGCCAATTTTTTTCAGATTCCTTCTAGACTTGATGATGGAATCCAGCCAAGAATCTGTCTTCTTCAAGCTCCATTAGTTGCACAAGCCACTCTTCCAAGGCTCCGTGGTCCATCATTCCTGTGAAAGCTGCTATGTGAAGACTAAGAAAAATATATTCCATCGGCATCACAACTTCTAAACCATAGACCAACCAAAAAGGTGTCTGACATGTTATCTTTTTGCAAGTAGTCTTGTAAGCCCACAACACTGCCAATATGTGTACGTCCCAATCATTCTGCTACACATTGTAAATATTTGTTAGCTCATTCTCCAAGATGTTATTGAAGACCTCAATTGTTCCATTAGCTTGAGGATGATATTGTGTACTCTTCTGATGATATACCTGGAACTCTTTTATCAGCACGCTGATCATTTCATTGAGGAAGTGCATACCGTGGTCGCTCATTAATAATTTTGGGCAGCCAAATCCGGTTAACACGTACTCAAATAAGAACTTTGTTATTGTGGCCCCTATACAATCCCTCATAGGCTATGCCTCCACCCATCTGGTCAGATACTCTATTGCAGTGATGATATAGTGTGCCCCTGTCTTCTTGCCTAGGGGATGAATTGGTCCAAAAAATTCAATGGGCCATTTCTCAAATGGCTGTAATGATATCTGAGGACTTAATGGTAGCTCATCCCTTTGCGATGGTCTTCCCATTCTCTGACATGCCTCACGTGCCCTACAATATGCTTTACAATATTTTTGCAGCGTAGGCCACCACAACCTAGCGCGCAAAATCTTCTACAATGTTACCTTTCCTGCATAATGTCCTCCTACAGCCCCTCCATGAGCGTCCACAAGGATGTTGTTTCTTTTGAAATAGGGCACATATCGTCAAAGTATCTTGTATGAACCCATCTTACATATATGTCTGACAATTGATGAGAAGTATGCTGCACATACTACTAACTCTTTCATCTATTAGCTAGTGTATCCTTTTTGAGTTGTTTCTATAGTCAAGAGGTGGATAATATTTGAAAAATGATTATCTGCTATGCGTGCCATGAAGAGCTACGCGTCAAGCAACCCTTCCTCTAAATTAGTAGGTTCTTCCATTGTTTCATTGCGCAACAAATGGTCAGCTCCAACATTCAACCTTCTTGGCTTCACAATTACCTCAAAGTCATATTCTTGAAACAGCAACAACCATCTGCATATCTTCCCCCCAAACACAAGCTTATTGAATAGGTATTTTAAGGTGGAATGATCCATGTACATCTTCAAATGTCCACCCAACATATAGTGCCTGGATTTTTGAAGCATGTACACCATAGCCAATCCTTCGCACTCTGTCATTGAGTAATTATTTTCTGCCTTTGATAATTTTCTTCTTTCAAATGCTATAGGGTGATCCATCTCTCCTTCACCATCCTGTGTTGGCACTGCCCCCAACGCAATACACAAGGCATGAACATGCACATGGAATTCCTTCTTCCAATCTAGGAAGACCAAGATTGGTGCAGTGACCATCTTTTCTTTTAATACACCCAGACGGTGCTAACATTCTTCATCCCAACAAAATGTAGTGTCCTTCTTCCATACCTTCTCCATAGGCACAGTAATATAAGCATAAGCCTTGATAAACTTTCAATAATATCCAGTATGGCCCAGCTTTGCGTGTAGCTATTTGACACTCCTTGGGGCCTCCAAATTGACTATTATTGCGATCTTGGTAGGTTCCACCATTAGTCCTTGCTTGCATACCACATGACCCAAAAAAATCCCAAAGGGGACACAAAACAAGCACTTCTTTAGGTTTGGTGTGTTCTGCTATCTTCAGAATGTATCCAACGTTAGGCATAGACTCGCTACATGGTGCCTTATGAACCTAAACACCGCCCATTTGTAAAAATACACCTCTGAGAATTTTTGAATAAATTCTTTGAATGCCACGATGACTATGCTAGAGAATATTGCTGACACATTTTTAAGTCTGAAAGACATTACCATATACTGAAAACAACCCCATTTGGTCATGAAGTTTGTTTCTCTCCTATCTTCTGGTGCGATCTTAATATGATGGTATCTAAATAACCCATCAATGAATGAATAGGCCTCCTACCCTCAAATATTGTACAATACCTCATCAGTAAACGGTGTTGGAAAAGGATCATGGATGCAGTCGTCATTAAGTTTACTAAGATCTATGCAAATCTATATTTTTTCCTTATGTTTATTTTCTTGGACCACCATTGGGCTCACCCAATCAAATTCCTCCACAAGTTCGATAATGCCTTCCTCAAGCATCTTTTCCAATTCCAAGTGGACCTTTTCCTTGTATTTGGGATTAAGGCGATATGGCCTCTGCTTAATAGGCTCTGCGTCCAACTTCAAAGTTATTTTTATCACACCCAAATCACCTATGATGCCTTTCAGGTTAAAAATTTTGTCGGAAACAAATCCTGATATTCAAGGAGCAACTCAGTAACTTTATCTATCATGGAATCATCTCAGTAATCCCTAATCTTCGCAAATTTTGGCTCTACTTTAGTACCAATGTTCACTTGCCTAGTTTTCAATAGTGCGGTGATGCCTGGATTTTCTATTAGTAGACCTTCGACCTCACAGTGGCCTTCCACCTCTAGCATACTAATATTTCTTGGGTCTTCATCCTCCCCATCAACAGTCATGTTGTAGCATTTCAATGCATGGCGCAGTTGGGTACTCCAATCTATTTGAACCAATTCCAAAGGATCCTGTGGAATTATGAAGATCACTGCCTTAACCTCTTGCAAGGATTCATCAATGCTTTTCAAGCCATCCTAAAAAATAAAGGTCATCAATAATCCCTCTCTTAAGATATCCCACTTTGTGGTGTCGTAGCAAAGCTCTGTTTCTAGGTACCAATTCATAAGGATTATATCCAAAGTGTGACAAAATAAGTGCACCCACTCTGGCTATGGCTCTGTTTCGCAGATGTTAGTCCACTTTGCCAAATGATCGCGTGGATCATTTCTCCCATCATATTTCTTGGTTAATCACACTTTATTATGACCAAATCATAACCTCAACATCCTCCTATAATTGCGCCATACATCAAATATGTCCTTGTACATACCCCACCATCATGTGGGTGTAGCACACAGTGCCAAATATAGTGCTTGAAAGTGATGATCCTCCAGGAATTCTCTTTTGAAAGAATTCAAAAACTTATCTACATCAGTTAAACCATCGTAATAAGATAAATTTCTTACCTCTGATGACACACAGCGTAGCGATCTAGTCATCATGTTGTAGCGCAGTGTGGACACTTCATGTAGCCTATTCTGCGAGTGCTCCAACTCATCATCTAATTCCAAGGTACAAGATCTTTTGCAATCCCATGAAATCCATCCATCAGCTGTCGGATTAATCTAGTCTTGGTCTCACGCTGTAATTTTGTAGATTTGATCCAAATCATCATCACTTTCTTCATAGTCACGGACTGGTTCGGTATAGCATGGTCCTTCTGCAAAGTCCAATGGTACTACAACGTAGAGCGATATCCTCTTAAATGACATCATCTACTTCTTCAAGTTGATGACTCCATTCATATCAATGGCCCAGTCAATTCCAAGGAGAACGGGGTATGGATTTTTGTCATCAACGATCTCTATTACTTCAAAATCATCCAGTGCACTCACACCTTCTATGACTATGGTGACTCCATGCATTTATCCCATAGGGATAATCTTTCGTTTGTTTTCCATCTTCATTTGAATCGAAGACCACTGCAGCGTAGGTCTCCCCATTCTCTCCCATGTTTGTTTAGGGAAAACGTTTGCATCAGATCCTAAAACCAAGATAACCTGGTCCATCTCATAGTCTCCTATCTGCGCGGTGAGCCTCATCTCGCATCCTATTCTTTCCTTATGTTTACCAATCTTTTAGACTATGCAGTGTCCCTTAGGAGAATTTTCCTTACCAGCACACTTCTTTATCAACTCTTGTAGCCCTTTCATAGCCTTGTTATCGCGTAGTAGTTTCGTACAAGTATCCAAGAATGTGGTAATCACAAAGGGGTCAACCTCTGTTAGCACACTAATTTATGGTAGTTTATCCTAACTCCCTGAGGTAGAGGCCTCAGCGAAGTTTTTCTTCGCCTCCACAAATGTTTCCTTCACACGCTCTATATCAAAACCAATCTCCTTTTCTGGGGCCTTGCGGACCCATCCACCTTCTTTGAGTTGTTTTCCCTTATCTTCACCAGTCATGATCCCACTCCATAGTATGATATTCACATTTGGATCCTCCTCGCGGGGTCCAGCCCTCATCATTTGTAAGTTCTGGGTAGGGTGTTGAAGTTGTGCCTTCTTCTCCTACATTTTAGCTATTAGCATAGGGAATTCTTCTATTGTGTGGTCAAATTGAGTGCAGTATTGACATGACGAACGTGTTTTATTCATACACTCCCTCATGTAGTGTCTTGGCATCCTGCAATTGTAGAAAATAACTAGTCCACGGCCTCAACCTAGTCCTTCTCCTCGATGGCCTCATCCGTGCCCTTCATATCCTCTGTGCGCTCCCACAATGCCCTGATTCGGAGACCGAGTTTCTGCTTGCATTCAATACATAGGTGTCCTTTCCATCATAAACTTGTAACAATGGTAGTGGCACTCATCGTGGCCCACCGATTTGTAGAAATCGCAGACTAATTGTTTTGGGGTCTGCACAAACTTTTGCAGCAAATTACAATTATCCATTACATGTTTTCCAACCATCTGACAAATAGCGTACCATAGCATGTGCCCTGTACTTAGTCCTGCTCAAGCTTCCTACCTTAGGGGCATTGCTCCCCCCCCCCATGGTATAATTCACGAAGGCAGGGCAGTGATCTTTATCATGCCCCTGGCTCTTACACTTGAGGCACCAGACTTCCTCGTGCACCTCTAGCCTGGCCTTCTTTTCTTTTTTCAAGCTTTGCAATTCCAAATAGAGGTTTTTCAACTGCAAGTGAATTTTTTGGACTCCAAAGACGCATCCTGAATAAGCCTTTCATGCAATCTCATTGCAATTTTCAGAGCTTTCGCCTGAGCTCCTATCTTTTGTTGCGATAAGAAATCCTTAGGTGGGGCAGGAGTGAGGCTATAAACCACTCGTGGTGCTGACTATCTGTGAGATTCATATTATCTTCATGGAACACACACTTCAATCTTTGATCTAACTCCTAGGGAATTTCACCAGCCCTTATCGTGATTTCCTTGAATCCAATTATTGATTGTGAGTCAGACTTAGGATTACTGAATTATTTATTCAAAGCAGCGTGAGCCTCTATATTGGGATGGGGTCCCTTGGGTCAATTTTGGGGCAAAAGCCCAAGTTTTGATGTAAAAATATGTAAAGTCTCCGTGAATTGTGGATGGAGAGTTAGTTAAGAGTAAAAAAGGGTTTTAACCTCGTTATGTAAACTTGAATAAGTTTTTGAAGATCTACCCATGGTCTACGGACCATGGGATTGTATAAATAAGCATGTCTTAGAAGGTCTAAGGCATATTTAGATCTATGTCTTTGTCTATGGGTACGACGAAAGAAGTCTAGAGAGTTAGTGCAGAGATGTAAGTCCTAGAGGGGGAAAGGCTCTACAGTTGAGTGAGTAGAGGCCTAGAGTAGTGTCTACAACTGAGTGCATAGACCCTTGTAGCTAAGTGTGCAGGGAAGTTTTGAGTCTGTAAACCTATTCTAAAGATCAATAAAGAAGACTATTATAGAAATTCTTTTGTTCTATCTCTTTACTTCTGTTATGTATGATTGTGATATATGTTCTGATGAAATGATGTCTTTATGAAATAGTGATGTATTAATGCGTGAATTTACTAGATCTGTCTTATTAAATGAACACAATTAATGTTAAGTGGTTATGCGAAGTTCATAAATATTTATGTTAGGTTTATTGAACACTTAGATAGATCTAAGTACATATTGATCTAGAGAGGATATAAGGTGTGCGTAAGTAGTTAACTGACATGTTCAAGGTCTGTAAAAGCCAGTCGTAGACCTTTGCGAAGGTATAGAGGCCCATCGAGGGAAATTACATCACTAAGACTTAAGGGCTTATAGATCTATGTGAAGGAATATCTAGGTCATAAAAAGGACATCACATTGATCTCTGGATGTAGAAACTTGGTTCTAGCTAATGAGCACCAGTATTTCAGCAAGAATGTTGAAACTCCTGGAGCTACCAGCTTTACTTTATCAACCTGGGGTTCGTACAAACTTGGAGGTGGCAATGTTGTATACACAAGTAAAAGTGATGGTGTTTCCTTTTGTCACTATTCAGCTGGTGAGAGACCACTATGGTTTTCAAGCCATACTTTTATGGATTCAGAATAATCTTGATTACTGATGAAACAAAGAGAAATCTACTCTAGGAGAAAGCTTATTTACTGGAAATAAGGAAAATGACTGAAATCCTATGCTAAAAACACACCATTCTCTAACTAACTACTGAAAAACTATGCTTTACAAGAATTCCAAGCTAACATGTATGAAATGCTAGTGTCTAAAGCATGGAAATTCAAGACATCAAACATCATTATTGTGCATGTAAAGGACTGAAATACATCTGTTTTTTTTTTATTTTTATTATTTTTATAGAAAATCAAGTGTAAACCCTAATCTCTTTTGGTGATGTGGAAGGTGACTTAGTGATGCTGGTGGATGGTTGGGAGGTTTAGGAGATGGTTGGAAGGTTTTGGATACCCTAGGGTGACTTCGTGTGGCTTCCTAGAGGTTTTCCCTCAATTCGGCCTCAAAACAGACCACTACAAGAAAACCTACATGATGTACTAGAAACCTATAGGATACAGTCGAGAGAAAAATGATTGTTTCTATAGGTGATCGAAGGCTTAGGGAAGGTGGTGGATGGGTTGAATGGAGTGTGAAAAATTCCTAGGATCACTCAAAACTCAAAACCAATGTTAGAAGATGGTTGGATTCGCTCAACATGCTTGGAGGAATTTCTATGTAAAATGATGAGATTGGTGAAGATCTTGGTGAAAGCAAGGAATGATTATGGATGGATGAAGTTGGAAGGTGGTTTCCTACTATGATATCTCTTTAGATTTCTGAATCACCTTATCTGCATGAAACATTTATAATTTCCAAAAAGTCATGTAAACAAGAAGAATTCTAACAAGCTAGAAAAGCAGAATTTAATGAACTAGTTGTCTACTTCAAGAATGATGAAAATTGTTGAATAAAATGGAATCATGGATGAGATCTATTGTAAGACTGAATATGGAAGAGATGGTAATTAAATCCTACACTCGTAAAATTGATCAAATGCTAGTTCAAGTACAGTAAACTCTAAATCTTATGAGAAAGTGGAAATATGTCTTTTTGGGGCTGCATAAAGGTCTTTTCTTCAAGTCATGATCCTTGAGGGAAGAGGTGAGGCCAAGACACCTACTGACATATTTGTGGTGCTCCTTTTATCCCTTCTAAACTTCTACTGAAGTAAAGTACAAATGGAAGAAAACTAATAAACAACTAATCAAATCCACAGTACTTGCAATGAAATACTTCTAGAGACAATTTAACCATGAATCTATGAAACTAAGCGAAGCATACATATACAAGAAGAGGAGTGATTGTTGCTAGGGTTGGGACTTAACCCAAGATCTTTGGCCCTATGAGCTAACTTAGTGCTGGATCGAGAAAAAACTCATTTTCATTATCAACACAGAAAATTACATCTATTTATTCCACAAGTCTGGAGCTC
>APFE030835313.1:0-11466 GCA_000404065.3 Pinus taeda
AGAGAGCCCTCTCTGACTACAGCTGGGCTAGAAGCTGTAGCCCAAAGATTGGTTAGTGGTTACCCCGGCCATATCCTCTCTGGAGTCAAAGAGGACAACCTGGGTGTTAACATAAGTGGCGACTCCACTGGGGACTTCAGGATCTAAAGTCTAAAAATCAGTCAAGAAGTTTTTAGAACTGCTCCCATATAAACATCTGCAGCTTGAAGGTAGAGTTGATTCAGACATCATACCTAACACAGAAGCTTACAAATCCCTCCAGAACATCCTGACCAGTCCTTGCTATACTCTGTGCTATGCAAAGTTTTCATAAAATCCAAAAGGAATAGCTCAGAAACTGGCTCCCAAGAGGAATTTTCGGCATACTAGGGCCAACCCTGATCCTAATCCCCCGTCCATCTTCCAAAACCCCAATACAATCCCCAAGTTTGTCAGGAACCAGCAAAAACAAAATCAACTTGCTGACATTAGTCCACAGCCTGAGCATCCTAACCCCATCTCCACTCCTGTCAAAGTCCTATTTCGTTCCACCCCTAATTCACCTAGCTCCCCGTCAACATCTCAAAGTTCCCCACCCATTCCTTCTTCTCCCACACAAGTTGTTCCATTCCACACTGTCATACCCTCCATACCTGTTACCCCTGTGATACCTGTCGTTCCTCTTGTCCCAGTTCTCCTAGTTAATCCTCAGAATCCAGTAAATATGGCCAGATATGCACCTCTGCAACTGCTTGCCAATCCAGTGGCCTTACCTCAAGATTATCAGGCTAAAATCTCATACTTTGACTCCACTGGCCCTTATTCAGCCATTCAACATGCTAAAAGAATGCAAGATCATTTGAAATTATGAGTATAGATGATGAAACTGTTGAGGATGAGAATATTTTGTCCAAAGCTTGACAGGGGGATGTGCGAAACATGGTTTAGAATCACTTCCTAGCAAACAGCCACCACAAACCCCTGTATTGAACTTTACCAATCCTTCACAAATAGGTGGGAGAAGAAAAAAGGACCCTTTACATATACTTCGGAATATGATATGATTAAAAAGAGTCCTCAAGAAGACAGTTTTGAATTTACTGGCTAGGTTCAACAATGTCTTACAATGCTATACCTCGCAAAATCTAGACCGTCCCCCGGATTTAGCCTTATACAAATTCCCAGATGGATTTGACCAGATATGGCTTATCAATTGAAAAAGAAGAGCCCTCAAAACCCTCGGAAAGAAGCTCAGAGAGTTGCTGTAACGGTTGAAGCAAACCTGATTGCTAAGAGGAATAGGGCTAAAGTAGAAAAGAGAGTTGCATTTAAGGAAGAACCCTCAGCCTTAGACCAGAAGTTGGATGCAATAATTTCTGGTATGAAAAGGCTAGGTGATAGGGTAGAATCTGTGGAAAGAAAATCTTCATGGGAAGCACCACCAAATAACCCGAACAGGGCTCCAAACTTTAGGAGGAACCAAAACCCTAGTGAGAGCAAAGGCAGCAATGATCCTGAAATAAGACCACCATTTCAAGAAAACTATGCTGAAACATCCACATCAGAGGAACAAGCGGAGGACACTCATATCCACCTAATGGGCCTTGATAATAAGCACCAAGTCTTTTTGAGCCAAGAGGATCATGATGAAGAAAATACTAAACATTTTCAGACAAAATCAGGGGAATCATTTGACTTCAAACAAGGCTATGACACTGCTGTTTATGAGGTTCATAAACAATACAAACTAAGGAGTAGGACTGTGAATATATCACAACCTGAGAAAACCAAAGACAAACTACAGCCTAAAAGTGCCATAGTAACCGAACCAACGAACACAACTGATTCACCCACAAGAGAAGTAATTATTGAAGATATCACTGAACAAATGCCAAATTCACAAGCTCCACCATTTGAATATTCTAAACCAAACAAAGGGTCTCAAGAGGTGATCAACAAGAATAAACCTCAAAATCAAGAGGAAACCTCAGTAGACAAAGAAGGCAGGCTCACTTATGCTGCTAAAACACAAACTGAAAAACCCTTTGACCTAGAAACTGAAATTGGTAAACTGAAAATAGCCATACCTCTGGCAGAGCTAGCTAAGAATGACATTTACAAACAGCAGATTCAGAGATCTCTCCAACTCACCTATAACAAAAACAAAGACAATGTGGACAATGTTAATGTGTTGGATGACACCCCTGAATTGCTCTTTGGCCCTGAAGTTGATGGAAAATTAGCAGACTCTAGAATCCTACCTTTCTATGTTAGCCTGCATGTGCATGACAAAATATTACACAATGCAATGTTTGACTCAGGTGCATCTCATAACTTAATGCCAAAATCTGTAATGGAAAGGTTGAATTTGGATATCACTAGACCATACAAGGACCTCTTTTCATTTGATTCCAGCCAAGTCAAGTGTCTAGGCTTGATAAAGGACTTATGTGTATCCTTAGTTCAATATCCAAACAAAACAATCCTAATGGATGTAGTCGTTGCTGATATTCCACCCAAATATGGGATGTTACTGTCAAGATCATGGGGAGCTAAACTTCAGGGGTCTCTTCAACTAGACATGTCTTATGCTACTATTACAGTCTTTGGTCAACCCAAGAGATTGTATAGGGAGTCACTAATGAAATACATGGTCAGTAGCACAGAGAAACCTCAAAATTTTCCCATATATGCTGTCCACTCTGATATAGACTCGTACGTCCTTTTCAATGACAATACAGGCAACAACAACAATGAACAAGTCCAGATAATTAAAACAAGTCGATCTGTTGAACAACAAAATCCTGATATACAAACATTGACTGAATCAAACAATGCAAACATTCAAGACCACAAAACAAACAACTGTGAAACCATTATACTTGAAAAGGATAATAAAAAAATGGTTCCTTTAGAAAACAAAACAATTCCACCAAATGAGAAGGAAGTCATGCAGACCAAACCAAAAAATCAGCCTACACTCCAACTCACAAATCCTTGCCACACTGACATTATTCAAAACCCCCTAGAAAAGGAGTCTCTATGGTTCCTAGAATTTGATGGATCAGTCAACAAGTTAGGGGCAGGAGCAGGAGTGTGGGTGCACAACAAAGAAAGCAGTTATGCAGAAGGTAGAGCCTACAGACTAAACTTCAGGTGTACTAACAATATGGTTGAATACGAGGCCCTTCTATTAGGCCTCAAGTTGATCCAAACCCTACAAGCTACAAAAGTATCAATCCTAGGGGATTCGGACCTGGTCATCCAACAAGTTAAGGGCAATTTTGTTACGAAAGACAATAGACTCAGATCATACAGAGCCGTGGCTACTGAGCTGCTTAAGTCTCTTGTTGAATTCCAAGTCACCAAAGTTCCTAGGTCACAGAACCTGCATGCTCATAGTCTAGCCATGTTTGCAAGTACTTGCAAGCTACCCTTTGACCCCCATCATCGTTTCACAGCTGAGGTAAAACACAGGCCATCAGTCCCAAATAACATAAAAGACTGGCAAGTATTTGACAATGATATACAAATCAAAAACTTTCTGAATTCACAAGAAGAATTTTCAGGTCTGAGAATAGACACAGAGCCAGCAAGTCAATCGCAAATACTTCAGTCAGAAAATCAATCACAAATACACGGTGAACATAACAGTCAGGTGCTCTCACCCAAAACAGCGAATCAAATGCTACATCCTACAATTTTCAACCAGTACAACATTCAACAAATCCAAAAAATTGAACATGAAGAGACACCTGAGGATGAAACTGAGGTGATACAGTTGAAGAACAATTTTCTGCCCATAGGTTTAGCTCCATTGGAAGATATTTTTGATTCTAATGATGTCCCCAATAAACCAAAATTTGAACCCCTAAATACTACTATTGAAGAACACAACATAGGGACAATTCAACGGCCTAAAATCATAAAACTATCTGCTACATTACCACCTGATCAAAAACCCAAATACATTGACCTTTTTAAAGAGTTTCAAGATGTGTTTTCATGGAGTTATGAGGACCTCAAATCCTATGACATCTCTGTGATTCAACACACAATTCCTCTACAGCCAAATCAAAAACCCTTTAAACAAAAACTCAGAAGGATCAACCCTATGCTCCTCCCAGCAATGGAGCAGGAGGTACAAAAAATGTTCAAAGCAGGCATTATCGCACCAATTAGATTTTCTGATTGGGTTTCCAATCTGGTGCCCACAAGGAAGAAAACTGGGGAAATCAGACTCTGTGTTGACTTAAGAAACCTCAACCAAGTATCACTAAAGGATAACTACCCTCTACCAAAGATGGATCACATCTTGCAGAGAGTGGTAGGGGCTTCAAGAATCTCCTTGCTTGATGGCTTTTCAGGCTTCAACCAGATTCTAGTCCATCCTGACGACCAGGACAAAACTGCATTCACTACCCCATGGGGAACCTTTAAATATGTTAAAATGCCATTTGGCTTGAAAAATGCAAGGGCTACTTTCCAAAGAGCAATGGATATTGCTTTTGCCAAAGAAATTCATGACTTCCTAGTCATCTATTTGGATGACCTTACACCATTCTCAAAATCAGACCAAGAACATATAAATCATCTGAGACAGATCTTTCTAAAATGCAGAAAATATGGAATCTCTTTGAATCCCAAAAAATCCATTTTTGGTCTAGAGGAAGGGAAATTACTAGGACACATTATCTCCAAGGATGGTATTAGAATTGACCCAGACAGAATCCAAGCCATCCAACACATGCCCCACCCCAGGAATATAAAAGAATTACAAGCCTTTTTGGGGAAAATTAACTTTTTGAGAAGATTTATCCCAAACTTAGCTGAGCTTAGCAGATTGCTTAACAACATGCTGAAAAAGGATTCCAAAGTTAAATGGACAGTGGATGCTAAACAAGCCTTCGAAAGCATCAAATTTGCTCTTACCCAAACCCCTGTCCTAACTAGCCCTCAGTTTGATAGAGACTTCATCATATTCTCCTTTGCTTCAGAACACACAATTGCTGCAGTTTTACTACAGAAAGATGATCTAGGAAATGAAAACCCCATAGCTTTCTTTAGCAAAGCCCTAAGAGATGCACCCCTCAAGTATCAGATCATGGAAAAACAAGCCTATGCTTTGGTCAAGGCTATTAAGGACTTTAGGATTTATATCCTCTATTCCCATGTAATTGCCTATGTGCCAAGCCCAATTGTCAAAGATATACTTACACAAGAGAATTTGGAGGGCAGAAGAGGCAATTGGATAGCAAATATTTTGGAGTTTGACATAGAAATAAAACCTACAAAACTCATAAAAGGACAGGGCTTAGCCAAATTGATGTCCGAAACAAATTTCCAAGCCCTAGATATTAACCAATTAGACAGTGAACAGGAGCTGGCGACTCCCAAGATCAATGTAGCCTTTGAGCAATCTCCTTGGTATTCTGATATCTGCTATGTGTTGCAAAACCTGTGTGCTCCCCCAGGACTGTCTAGAACTAAGAGTAGATTTGTAAAAATGAAAGCCTTGAAATTCTGTGTCATGGAAGAACATCTGCTTTGGAGGAATCATGAGGGCATCTTACTAAATTGTCTGATTGAGAGTGAGGCCAATAAAATTATGGAAGAGTTTCATGCAAGAGACTGTGGTGGACATCTATATTGGAAATCCACTGTGAACAAGATACTAAGAGCTGGATATTATTGGCCCACCATCTTCTCTGATATTAAGAGATTTACTACAGCATGCCATAAATGTCAAGTGTTTGAAGGAAAAAGACAATTGCTGCCACTACCTCTTAGACCTATTGCAACAGAGAGACCATTTCAGCAGTGGGGTTTGGATTTCATTGGAGAAATCAATCCCTCCTCTTCAGGCCAACACAGATGGATCCTGATAGCAACAGACTACTTTACAAAATGGATTGAAGCAATCCCATGCAGACAAGCAAATGACTCTACCATTATACAATTCCTGGAGACAAATATTCTGGCTAGATTTGGATGTCCTGACAAGATAATAACAGATAATGCTGCTGCCTTCAGATCTAAAAAGATAATCCACTTCTGCCACAAATTCCATGTTACTTTGGGCCACTCTACAACATACTATCCCCAAGGCAATGGGCTGGTAGAATCATCAAACAAAAGTTTGGTAAATATGATCAAGAAAATATTAGAGGAGAACAAGAAAAATTGGCACAAGAAACTAGTCAATGCCTTATGGGCAGACAGGTTAACAACCAAGAGATCAATTGGGGTCAGCCCATTTGAGTTAGTCTATGGTTTAGAGGCCAAATTCCCCTCATCACTAGGAATCCCTGCTATGAAGATACTTCAGGAAAGCCAAGCTGAGCCTAATGATATGAAAAGAAGAGTAAATCAGATTGTATGTTTGCAGCAAACCAGGGAAGAAGTTTACAACAGAGTCCAAGTTCTACAAGAAAAGCTAAAAAAGGCTTTTGATAGAAGGACCAAGGCTGAAAATTTCAACATAGGGGACAAGGTCCTCAAGTGGGATTCAAGGAGAGAGAGCAAAGGAAAGCATGGGAAGTTTGATTCCCTCTGGAGGGGACCATTCCTCATACAAGCAGTACAAGGAAACAATACCTATTTCCTTGAAAATCTGAACAATACTGACCTAGATGAAGGCCCTGTCAATGGCAGGATGCTCAAGCACTATTTTGACTACATTCCATAAATGCAGCCAGCCTGTTCTTGTACATAAGTTTGATTGTATAAACGTTCTGTATCTATTGTATATATTGTTATGCCCATAGCATAGAGAATGAGGTCATTTCAAGAGACATATGCAGATAAAAGAATTGAAGCACACCTTGAAATTCAGCACATCAGTCTACATTTTGAGGAATCTATGGTAACAGAACTCCAAAGTTTCAGAGAAGTAGCCAAAGAACCTAGGCACACTGACCTGCTGTTCTTGGTCTTTCCAGGAGAAAAACCATCCCCATGTGGAGCCACTGTTGGATACCTATAGCAATAGGTTTCATATTTCATGATTGGCAAAAATAAGTGCCAAATATGCTCCATTTTGCTGTCACAAAGGTTTCATATTTACAAGAGAAGAAGGTGTATATAGGCCTGCATTTTTACAAAAGCTTATGGATGACCCAACAGTCTAATCTGGATCATGCCATGTTTTCAATTGATGTTGTAGAATAGAGAATGAAATCTGTCCAAACTGTTTAATCTTGGCAGATCACTAGCTAGGTAGAGAAAGGAAGGTTCCCAAATGCTTAATCTGGGACCTTGGAAGGAATAAGGGTTGTATTAGATAGGAAATGAAAGCAAAAAGCCAATGAAAAGAAAAAGGCATTCAAAGGGTCTGCAAGTCCAAGTGCACCCTTCAAGAAGGAACAAAAAATGTTAGGAGAACTAGTTGGGTAGGTAGATGGGGTTGCAGAAGTGTTGTCTCTTTCAAAGACTAAAGTTGCTGAAACATCTACAGGAAAAGCAACACACTGGAGCATGACTAACTCCCTTTGTTTTCATTTGTATATCACTCATCACTAACACCCCTTCCCAAGCTATACAGAGCACAAAAGTTTATATCTTTGTCATATTCTTATGGCCTTAAAAGCCACATTTCTTGTGCAAAAATCTTTTCATTTTGATCTACTCCTGATTTCAAGCTATTTTCAAAGAAAAACTTGGTTGAACCAGCCCTCATCCATATGTTCCCTCCATATTAACAAGCAACTCTATTACTTAGCTCCCTGTACCCCACTATCCCTATTATTATAAACACCATGGTGTATAAACCCCACAATGTATAAATATCCCCTCCTTGGCACTATAGCCATAATGTTCACCCCCTGGGGATTGAATTAACACCTGGTTGATGTCAAGAACCCATGTCCTACCTTTTTCTCCATCTTAATCCATTTTCCTACCCAAAAGTTCCATTTTGACCTTAAAAACCCTTGAAAAACCTTTTAATCCCATAAAAATCACCCAAGGGCGGAAACATTATGAAATCATCCTTCCCCCGCCTTACCCTAAGGTCGGGAGTTAATTTACCCTTTCATGCTGTATAAAAACCCATTGGACCCCTTTCCCTATAGTTTTTGCATTCATAAAGATTTATACCTAATCTTTGTATAAAACCCGCAAATTTCATGTTTTCCTAAGGATTGGCGGACCGTATTATTTTGGTAAGTAGAACTATTGAAAATTCTTCAAAAAATCAATTGGCATATGGAGGGTCCCGCCGTCACGTTTGCCGAGAAATATCATTGTTTAAAGCCCGCCCACGCACAGTTACATCTCGTGCAGATTACCCGTCCGATGACCGTCAGATGGCGCCTGTCCCAGATCTACGGTTGGCGTTGATTTCGGGAAATCCCGACGTTCGAAAGTTAATAAAAGCAGCAGTTACAGCCCGTGCAAGTTGGGCGCCCGACAGCTGTTGGATCGCGCGCCTCCAGATCGACGGCCCACATCAATATCGGAGGACCCTACACGTCTGACAGATACCTTCCGATATCTGTCAGACGCTTACGTCACGCGGGGACAGATGGCGCGCCCAAGTTCCATCGGAGCCCGTCTGACAGTTTCTTCGCCGTACAGGAAGGGCCGCGATATGATGACACCTGTCCCGTCCACATACCCGTCCTGCTGTTGCGCACGTCACCACCACGTCTGCCCACCTCATCCCTTATTCGCCCACGTGGCCGCCACTTCATCGCCCCCATGGACCGGTCGTTGACCGCCACGTCACCCGATGACGTCCTGCTGACGTCATCCAACCTGGTCCCCCATGATGACGTCATGCTGACGTCATTCAAAAGCGCGCCAATAAAACTAAAAAGCCATATTTTCGCCGTTTTTTCGCAATTTCATCATATTTTTCAGAAAAACACTGCTCCGCTGTCTGCATGTAATTCACGACGACCGTTCAACCAGCCAGCCCGTGACCATTTTCAAAGAATCCAGCGCGCTAACCCAGCTATTTCTTCAGTCCAGGCCATTGTTTAACAGGTATTTGAGTCTTCGCCCTCCTTCGAACTGGTTTTTTCTTAAATTTCTCGTAAAATCCACCACAAAAAGCCACAAAATTGAAATTCCACCAAGAAACCAGCTGTTTCCTACCCTTATTGGACCATTTAGAGCTGAAATACGGTGGCGGAGACCTCATTCAGACTTCAATTTCTGCTAAAAACCTACCCTGTTCGCGCAATCGTGGACTTACTGCATTACTCCCAAACTGTCAAGGGAGGTCTGTCCCACAGAAAGGCCTTCCCAAAAAGCCCAGCATTGTTATCCTTGACTGTGAACCAACCCTGTTAAATTCAGTCCCCCTCAATTTCACTGTTTCAAGCAGCATACCCGGCAGTTCAGAGATTACTTGAATAAAACATGGATACCCCTGCAGTCCTTAATGTCACTCCTCTAAATGCTCCTCAGAGAGAGCTAGACTGGCAGGATTTGGCAGACCTGGATTACCAGATCTCGGAAGACTGCCGATCAGGATGCACATTTCACATACACCTACTAAATGAGTTCAGAGCTAGGCACAGAGATGGAAGAGACATCCTGGGCATTTGGGAGTCTTCCCTCCCAACTTTTAAAATGCCCCAAGTCACACAATTCCCTGACCTCATCTACTTATGTGCCAGTTGTTATGATCCAATACAGAGGGCTGTACTGAATCCCCAGGGCGAAGTTGTATTCTATACTACCCCTCAGGCCATCAGGGATATGGTTCAATTCAAAACCCACAAGAGACTGGTTCCTTTATCCCTGCTGGACTTAATCAACCAAGGGACCAAGATACTCACAGAAGCAGAGATCCTGAAGTTAAATCAACTGTTTATTAGCAAGTCGGATACAGTGCTGCATCCTCCCATCTTTGATGGATACCTGAATCAACTTGGACTAGACCTGGCTCATATGATAAGCTCAGTTCTGGGGTATAAAGCAATGGAGTTTATAGAGGAAACTGTGCTAGTCATGATGACAATGTTTGCTCCTGGTAAGGCCCCTATCTGCTACGACTATGCCACATACATCTCTGACAAAATACATGAGCAATTCCTGCACTTATCCAGAGAGAGGGTGTTCAGATACACCTCATATATTTATCATCTTATTCTATATCACCAACATGAAAATTTCTCTTTTGAAATCAAGAGAACTGATGCAGCAGGAAACCCAAGATCAGTTGTATACTGGAGCTCAATCCTCCATATCCGTTTTTACTCACCCTATACATATTGTGAGTTCATTGATTTGTTCATTCATCCAGCCCTATCTCTGCTTATGACAGAACCTCCTCCAAGACTCTCCGATGAAATGCAGAGAATTCTACAGTTGTCCAGTGCCTACAGCATAGGAGACTGGTATTTTTACCAGCATCACACTGTGATTAGGATATATGGGTGTGAGTTGCGCCCATTCAGGCTACCCAAATTTGTGCCCATGAGGCTCTTTGCCCTGGAGTATTTCAGACAATTCGGCAATGCCGATCAGATCCATTTTGCAGGGAAGGGCAAGAAGGCACAACTCAAAGTTAAAAACCAGCTTGGTCATTTGGTTTTAAACAAAAGAGAAGGATGGAAGCAGGCAGATAGGATGTTGGAAAGCCTTGGCCTAACACTCAGTTTCCCCTGGAAACCCTATGACCCCAGTGGCTTTATATCTTCGAGAAGATTAAGATATAAACTCTCTAGCTATGAGCATGAGAGCAAGCTCCATATATCAAGACATGCCAACCAGCCAAAGTGGAAGAAAAACACTTTAATAGAGCCTGTATCTCAGGAAGAGCTAGTAGAGAGGGCTAGAAGACACTTGTTAAAAATGGCTGACTTGGAATGTCCTTCTCAGGTGCCTGCCCTACCAAGTTCTCACACAACAGCGCCAGCTTCCTCAGCTGCAACACAACAAGGGGCAGCACAAACTTCAGATCAGGGGCAGAACAAAGGTAAAGACAAAGAAATGGAAGAACAAGAGGGCCAACAGGGCCAGCAAGGGCAACAACAGCAACACCAGCAAGAAACTGATCATCAGGATCAAGAAAAGCAAAGAGCAGAAGGCCAGGCAGCTACCCAAGAAAGAGCAACCAATATGGCGCCTCCTAGACAGGATTCTAGGGTAGACTCTTCTGTCCTGCAAACCCCTCAGAGGGAGGACACCAGCAGAAAAAGAGAGAGGGAGACCCCCCTCACAGAAGGACCAGATAAGAGGCAGAGGCTCAACCCTTTCTCAGAAGAAGAAATGCAAAGCCTAGAGACCTCTGCCAGCTCCTTGCAGCAAGAACAGGATAAAGCAGCACTTGGGGAGGTCAGCTCCTCAGGACAATAGCAGAATACAGCTGCAGGCATAAAGGAGCAGTTCAAAGACGCCAAAAGAAGGAGTGAGCCAATAAAGATTAATCTCTATAATCATTTGTTGAATATGGCTCCTCCAAACCAACAAAGGCTAATGGCTGCCTTTGATGTGCAAGAAGGCAAAATGACTATGAGCCATTTTGCCCCTACA
>APFE030835317.1:5349-43288 GCA_000404065.3 Pinus taeda
TAAAAAAATTATGTGTAGAACACCTAAAATGAATATGAAAAGAGAAATTTTGATCACTGATGGAAGTATGCAAATAATGACTCTAACATTGGCTCCATTGGGGATGGTAGTTCCGTGGAGGTGCCAAGAACACCATATATCAAGTAGCCTTATCCATTGGGCATGGAGTAAAAAAAAAAAAATCAATCTGAAATACATGACTGAATACTGATGACTCAAAGACACAAACTAACTTTTACTCAACTGAAAATTGACTCAATACTAAAACACAACTGACAAACTGAAAAAGATGCTCAAGCTGGAGCTTATTCGATAAAACCTACTCTAACTATTCCATTCATAAAGTGATTAAGTGAAATGAAACAACCAATGCAACCAAGTAAGCATTATGGATGATGTTTGAATTCTCTGCAAGTGCTTGTTTATGAGCAAGAAGAGGGAACTACTGAAAGGAAACTCCCAAGAAAATTTGTCAACAGATTGAATCTTGATGAAATTGCAAAGCACGATCCCACCTGTTGACCTCAAGAATGTTGCGAAAGTATCTTCATAGGAATACATATTGATTTCCAACCCATCTAATACGTTATTGCTCCGCTCCAGGTAGTCATCGTACTTTCATTTTAAAATTTTCCTAACATCTATGTTTTCTTTCTTTGATGACTGCAACAAATTGACAAAAGGATCCTAAAACTCACAAAGGACTAATTTTTCTTGATGATCAACAACAAAACCAAAATCTTCTTCATTACACTCTTGATATGACTACAAATCTTGGTATGAGCTTTGTAATGAAACTCCTACTGAACAAGACAATGAAGTCAAGTGTCAGATCAAGTTTATATCAACATTCTTTTTAGGCCCATAGTTAGCTAATGGAGAAGGACTTTTACTACAGACATCATCCAACACGTCAGCTATTGGGTCCTAAAAAACTTGCAAAGATTGTTGCAACCTATTTTCCATTAGTTTTAATGAGACTGCATGACACCCTACAGGCTGCTCATCCTTTGCTTTAGAGATATTATGAAAATTTTTCTTTAAAAATTGAAATGTTTCAAAAGATAGTGGTACAGAGTCATTTTTCATCATTTGATCATATGTCTCAGCTTCCAAGCCTTCATCTGCAATTTGAAATTCAATTGAACTTGGTGGTTGCAAATCTAGAGCTAGGGAGGCTTCTATGTCGCTAATGATTTCCTCGACCAATTCATGAGAAGGTTAATCCTTTATATTGTTGACCACTCACTTACCTGCTTGCTTATAGTTTTCTCTTTTTTTTGCAAATGATGAGAAACAAAAGGGTAAGGAGATCTGATAAAAAATTTGATTATCCTCTTGATTATCAAGATCAAAACTCAATGAGTGTTGATTTCTGATCGCATAAAAGTTACCTCTGATGAACTGAAATGAATTAAAACAAAGAGGCAAAGATACTTCACTTATTTCCAAATTTTCTGCACTTTCTTCATCACTGTCAGAGCTAATATGCTTCAAATGATTACTGTATTAGAGATTCTAAAACTAAACTTCCTCCTCCCACAAACCAGTTGTTGATTGCTCTGCGAGATTAGCTTCTGTTGGAGAACATAATAAAAGTCGTACTGATCAAACTTTGGAAAATCATCAATATAAGTAATGTCACCAATCATACACATCATATTATTAGATTGTTTCTCCTGGGATTGATCTACAAATCTATTTTCAAATATACGGTAGCTAGGATTAGCAAGAAATTTTTTAGGGCTAGCAATCTTTTCTTTTTCTTGGACAGGTGGGTCATGGTGATCTTGAATAGAAAATTCATCTCTCTAGGTGATTCTTTGCATCATTTCTTCCATTTTACTTACCAAAATGTTGAGCTTTACCTCTGAATATGTTAGGTTCTCTACAATGTTCTTCCTCTCTTCTTCCTTCAACTTTGCCCTTCTGATCAAAAAATTAACCTTCTGCATCTGTTCAAGTGTTGCAAGGTTCCTTTCCCTCAGCTGAAACTCCATTTCCATATCAAAGGCATTCGAGTAGTGCAAGAGATCAGATCCAGGTGGAGGCCTTATATTAGCAGGCATTAAAAAATAGACTTGGTTAAACCTGGTAGAAAATTGTTGTACTGTCTCCCCCAACAGTCTTTTCATCTGGTTATACTCTTCTAGAATCAAGAAAGGGTTTTGTTTGACCACCCACTTGTCGAGGAAAATTTTGATGAACTGCTAGAAATTTGAGATGCTCGCATCAAACAAGTTTTTGAACCAACTTTTGACTTTTCCTTGCAAAGAAAGAGCGAATAGCCTGATACTGACATCCTCTTCATCGCCTTCAAAAAGGTCAAGGAAAGTCTCCAAATTTTGCATTTCTCTCAACAATTATATTTTCATATTCACCATTAAACCTCGGCAAGTATAGGTAATGATTTTCAGGGAAAGTGTGGAGTATAGGAGGTAAGATGAGTGGTTTGTATCGATCTGGAATTTTACAAGGTGTAGGAGTATATATAGAAGCTGTAAAATTAGTCTTGGTCTCTTTATGATCATTAGTTTGAAGATGGTCATCATAAGATTCAGAATAAGGGTCTTGATCAAGATCAAAGGCATATGAAGAATTTGTTTTCACAATCTTTAAAGGGAAGGAATCACATGAAGGTCTAGAATATTTTCTCAAATACAGTATAATTTGTAAACCATTTTTGACATTCTCGGGAAAAGAGAAAAGAAATGATGACAAAGAACATAATGTCTTGGATGAAATTCCAACTTGAATACTTGATCTTTCTATATTTTCCTTTCATGTTTCTATTGGTCGGGTTCATCCTCCAGTGGAGTCTTTGGATATGATCTCGAAACTAATTTCGAGTCACCAGGTGAATGATTTCATCCTTCCTATGTCTGATCATTGTCCACCATCAACAATCAGATCTAGATCTGAACTTAGATGATATTTCCCAAGGAATGCGAAACCTTTTGCTCATTCCCTAGTATGGTTGCCACTATGTTATCACCTAGATTGAACCTCAGGCTAAAGGAAGGCAATGTCAGGGTAACCACAAACCACGCTTAGCCAAGTAGCTAGCCCTACTAGGCCAAGAGAGGGCTCTCTCCATAAGGATCTTAGCCAAGATTACTGGATCAAGAAAATGATATTAGGCTATGTATAGTAGCACAGTGTTTGATTTGATTTTGAAGGGTTTTGTTGGATCGGGAGGAGCCAAACAGATAGGGCAAGGAAATTATGTCAAAATGGTAAGGTTTTCAATGGGGCAAGGTAGGCACAAGGCTCAGCACTCTAGGGTTTGATGGGTGAGGTGATTCAAGACAGGTGAGGAGCTATAAATAGCATGTAAGAAACATGGATTCTTCCTAAACTAAAGAAAACTTACATTGTGAATATTTTCCCAAAACAGTTCATAAATATTATGGGTTCTGCCTATCAACTCGAAAATATCCACTTAAAGAGTATGAAATGATGAAATGTGGTCAACAATACATTTTAACACATGAAAACATAAGAAAAACTGAATTTAACATCATACCACATGGATCCTAAAGAAATAGCTACAACTTTTTATTAATCTCCTACTAAAACTGATACAAAATGATGTCTACTCAAAGCATAAGCAGCCAGCTGAGTCCAACCCTTTACAATGAGAAAGAAGAAGAAGATATAGACATTGTTTCAACCTCCTCCCATCCTCAGGGGTCGAATTCCTAAGGATGAGGAACTAATCCATCAAAAACTAAACAAGAAAATGAAATCTAGGCAACCTAACAACTTGCCTCTAAAAGTGAGGAAACTGATTCATTTGTCCTCAAGATAACCTTTACTCTAATGAATCTACCTTCTAGTACTTATTATCCATCATATTTACATGCCTAGTCACCATTTACATCAGTAAAACACCATCCATGAGAGGAAACCCAAAATTACAGTCAAGGCATAGTGAAGTGGAAACCTAGCACAATTCTTGTCCTATGCATAGTGCCCAAGCTCTATGCAAAACGTTTTTTGCAAGAACAGTTTGGAGGTCTTTCCGATGTCCAAATTGAATTTATGATAGATCATCGGAAATATCTTCAAGTCTACTTTTTATAACATATTTAATTTTTTTCATTTAGAGTTCATTTGACCCCTCAAAACCTGATTCTCCCAAGACTATTTTTGTGTGTCAAAAAGAGGGCAGAAAGGTCATTTTTTGGGTGTTTTTTGACCTTTTGGTTTACCATTTCTACTCTAAGAGCTTAGTAAATGCACAGGGTGCATGTACTCATCATTTTAAATCCTAAAATGCTAGCCATATTGTCATTAGATGCCCCTAGGAAAAGCACAGTGCCGCATAGAGCCAAAAATTCTGTGTCAAAAATTGCCAAATTCTTCTAAAGGAAAAAATTCTTCCGAACTTACTCAAAATTTGTGGAAAACACGACCATTAAGTATCTTGGTTAGCCAAGGAAGGTTCAGCAAGCAACCTAAACCTATCACCCTCCTTTTTTCCTTTGAGTTCTTGTTTTAGCCTTGTTTTCATTTGCTTGACCCTTATGTTGCAAATCTTGTTCCAAGTCCTGTAATGGCGAGTCAAATGCCTAATGGTTCAATTGTCTCTGTTGGCCTTTTGTAGCAGCTTCTCCAATTGAAAATTGACCCTATCAAGATATTTTTCTCTATCCTCCTCAAGCTCCTTCTCGAGCCTTTGTTTTGTAGTCAAGGTGGCTAGGGTTTCTTTTTCTTGCATTACTGACTTGCCTTTATCACCTTGCCTCTTTCCTTCGAGAAGTTCCAACTCCATGATGACTTATTTGTAATTTAGCTATTTTTTCTCTTGCTTAAGGTATGAAATTACATACTTAGCTTTTTCCAAGTTGTCCATCAATGCTTGGATCTGTGCATCTTTTTCCCTTATGGTTATATTTTCGTTTGTTGCCTCATCTTGAGCCTCCAAGTCAACTATCTCAATGCCATGATTGATGTGTGGTTGTTCTAGTTCATCATCTTCCATCAAATTAAATTCCCTTTCCGCTTCATCATTGAGACTTTCCTCCAACATCTTTTCCTTCCCTTTATGCACCTGTTGCACTTGGTGTACCTATTTTGTTGATGAAGAAGGCAAAGCCCCTTCCATAGTTTGTGGAGCAAGAATTTGCCTATGAGCTGATGAAGAAGGCAAGGCCCCTTCCACATCAAGTGGAGTAAACAATTTCCTATCTACTGCAAACAACTTTCTAGCCCCTCTCTGATATGTTTTGTAGGCTTCTCGATTCTCAAAAACTCTAGTCTATTTACCCTTCTCACTTTTGTTTACTTTGGCACCGCTGGAAGGTCTTTCTACTTCTTGGGGCATTAGTGGAGGAATATGAGGACCATTGAAGATTACATTGGCAATGAATGTATCCCAGGAGATGTTGAGGAGGTTAAGATGATGTAGTACAATCATCTTAATGAAGGAATAGTGATAGATACTACTCATCTGTTGGGCGTATGTTTTTTTTTTGTACAATGTAGGCCATCTTCTCAATGATCCTAAATAAGAAATATGGGATGTTCAACATTTTCACTCTTGTGAAGTGCATAAGAAGCCTAATATGATAGGTGTACAATCTAGAAAATCTTCCCTCATATGTAAAATACTTCATAATGATCCTCATCATAGGGGCATACTTGTCTTCAAGGAACCTAAAAGGGAAGGTCCTCTTCTTTTCATTCCTGTACCTGGATTTGATGTATGGCTCATTTTAGTGCTCATCCAAATCTTGCACCTTATACCATTTTCCCCCACATTTAGAATCCCTGTAACATCAGCGATTATGGAGGATGAAACAGTAAATGTCACCCCGGTAAGAGTTACCTTTTTACACGGAGATTGGCTACAAAAAGCCTGGTCAACTCAGGATGATGTTGAACCCTTTCCACTTGCTCTCAAAACTCATAACACCCTAGATGCCTAAAAGAAGAGGCAGTCATATGAGAAGCCTGTAACTCTCTGATGTTTGATGGTTCCTCTATGATGATTCTTCCTCCCTTATCTGGTTTTCTCTGAGGCTGAGGTTCATCTCCCAAACTTTCACTACCACTTCTTTCCTCCTCCTCATAATCTCTATCCTCTTTGTCCATGTTTGTTGAATTTTGAAGCTTTGTAACCCTAGAGAAGGAAATCAAGGAGTGAGTTATGGTGAACAGGGATAGCGGAAGGGGAGATGAGCTTATGTGGTGTAGGATGGAATATATATGATATGAGAGTGAGAAGGAGGGTATTTTTCTTTAGTAGGAACTATTTAGTAAACAGGTTTTTAGGATTTCGTTTTGGGAATTAAGGTATAAAGGATAAGTGGAGGAATGTGTTTGAGGGAATTAGGGTATAAGGAATAGGTGGAGGGATTTGTTTGAGGGAACTAGCGTATAAGGGATAGGTGGAGGTATTTGTAGGCAACCTAGGGTTTGAATTTTTAAATAGAAAACCAACTTCAAAATGATGAATTGTATGTTGGGAGGATAGTTCAAGGATTACACTTACTTGTGTAGAAGTTATAGAAGGAAAAAAACACAATTTGGATGGTTGATAGGGTGTTTTGGTGCTTTTTGGTCCTATGCACAACACTCTCTACTGCTGCGCAATGCTCTGGTTCTATGTGTAGTGTTGTGCAAAATTTCACTAGCAAAATTGCCCTATGCGCAACGCCTCCTGCTCTCTGAGCAACGCCTTATTGTAGGCCAATTTTCAAGGCTTTCTTGCTGTCCAAATTGAGATCATGATAGATCTTTGGAGAGGTATCCCTCTTGGCTATATCATCGACCTATCAAGAACTGAAAATGATCAATCATATCCCCTGAAAGGTCAATTCTCCCAAGACTAGTCAAAACTTGCAGAATGAGGGTGCAAAAGTGAATTGTTCTCTTGCAGGAAACATTTGGAGGTTTTACTCAACTCGAAATGGAGTGTATGATATCTCATTGAAAAGATATTTTTGTCTAGTTATCATTTGACTCATCAATAAAGTCTTATGGAGAATCCAGATAGAAGAAAAAGTGATTTGTCCAAAGTCACTCCAGAAGTGCAGCAACTCTCTTGTAGCAACTTTGTTTTTGACATTTCTCTAAAATGATGATACTTTTGTAAAAAAAGAAGGATATTTTTCAACCTTGGCCTATTATGGACACAAACCTCTCTCACTTTTACCAAATTCATCCCTGTTTGGTCTAAAACATAGTTTGAAGAAAAGTTGGCCCTATGTATGGCAAATGATTTGTCCCTAGAATGAATTCTTGAAAAATGATGGAGTCATGATGTTTATGAGTTGGAATGTCCTCATACTTGCTTAAATGACCTCACTTATGCCTCATATACTTAGATGTCTCGGATTCCATAGCCAACCGTAGCTCAATGGGTGAGGAAATTAGGGTTTAGTGCTTGTGGAAAATGATGATTTGGATACCCTTGAGAAAAGACAACTCCCTTTGCCATCAACTTAACCCTTTCAAAATTTACCCTTTCACTCGACCTTTTCCTTTGACAAATTGATCTTTTGATGGTCTGGCATCTTTGGGACACTAAGTTAACAATTTGGGATGGTGAAATTATTACATTTGAAAGACATAAAATTACGCAATGAAATAAGAATTTCTCTTTAGAAATCATCTTCACATGGTGAAGGGATGTCATTTTATCACCCTTTACCTGTTGGTCTTATGAAATGGAATGGAACCTTGGCAACCCTAATGCCCTAATGAAACCTTGCAAAACCCTAAAAGGCCTAATGAGACCTTGAAGGACAGAATTTCAAAATGACATAATAACCTCATGACTGATATAAATGGCATGATAAAAATAAATTTATGGATGATGCACAGTCAAAAAGATATGAAACTATGCTGGCAGGTAATCATATTTAGGGAAGTGTTATTTTCTTGGACTAGGACTACCATCAGTGACTAATTTTTTTGCATGACCTAGTGGAATGATAAAAAAAAATTGAGTGGGACACCTAAAATGAATATGAAAAGAATAATTTTGATCATTGATGGCAGTATGCAAATACTGGCTGTAACATTGGCTTCATTGGGGATGGTAGCTCCTTGGAGGTGCCAAGAACACTGTAGAGCAAGTCGCCTTATCCATTGGGCATGGAGTAGAAAAAAAAAAAAAAACTCAATCTAAAATACATGAGTGAATACTGATGAATCAAAGACACAAACTGACTTTCACTCAACTAAAAACTAACTCAATACTAAAACACAACTGACAAACTAAAAAAGATGCTTCAAATCGAGCTTATTAGATAAAACCTACTCTAGTTGTTCCATCCATCACCTGATCAAGTGAAATGAAACAACCAATGCAACCAAGTAAGCATTCTGGCTATTGTTTGAATTCTCTACAAGTGCCTTTTTATGAGCAAGAAGAGAGAACTACTGAAAGGAAACTCCCATTAAAATTTGTCAACAAATTGAATCTTGGTGAAATTGAAAATCACAAGCCCACCTTCTGACCTCAAGAATGTTGTGAAAGTATCTTCCTATGAATACATATTGATTTCCAACCCATCTAATATGTTACTGCTATGCTCCATGTAGTCTTTGTACTTTCGTTTTAAAATTTTCCTAACATCTATGTTTTCTTTCTTTGATGACTACAAAAAATTGGCAAAAGGATCCTGAAACTAACAAATGACTAATTTTTCTTGATGATCAACAACAACAAAAAAAATCTTCTTCATTACACTCCTGATATGACTACAAATCTTGGTATGAGCTTTGTAATGAAACTCTTGTTGAACAAGACAATGAAGTCGACTGTCGGATGAAGTTTATATCAACATTCTTTTTAGGACCATAGTTAGCTAATGGAGAAGGACTTTTACTACAGATATAATCCAACACATCAACTATTGGGTTATGAAAAACTTGCAAAGATTGTTGCAACCTATTTTCCATCAGTTTTAATGAGATTGCATGACACTCTATAGGCTGCTCATCCTTTGCTTTAGAGATATTATGAAAATTTTTCTTTAAAAATTGAAATGTTTCAAAACATAGTGGCATAGAGTCATCTTGCATCGTTTGATCATATGTTTCAGCTTCCAAGCCTTCATCTACAATTTGAAATTCAATGAAACTCGATGGCTTTGAATCCAGAGCTAGGGAGGCTTTTATGTCGCAAATGATTTCCTCGACCAATTCATGAGAAGGTTTATCCTTTATAGTGTTGACCACTCGCTTATCTGTTTGCTTATAGTTTTGTCTTATTTTTGCAAATGAGGAGAAACACAAGGGTAAGTAGCCCTGATAAAAAAATTGATTATCCTCTTGATTGTCAAGATCAAAATTCAATGAGTGTTGATTTATGAACGCATCAAAGTTACCTCTGATGAACTAAAATGAAGTAAGACAAAGAGGCAAAGATCCTTCACTTACTTCCCAATTTTCTGCACTTTCCTCATCACTGTCATAGCTGATATGCTTTGGTTGATTACTGTATTCGAGCTGCTAAAACTGAACTTCCTCCTCCCACAAACCAGCTGCTGATTGCTATGCAAGATTAGCTCCTGTTTGGAGAACATAATAATTGTTGTACTGATCAAACTTTGGCAAATCATCAATATAATTAATTTCACCAATCATACACATTATATTATCAGATTGTTTCTCTTAGATTGATCTACAAATCTATTTTCAAATCAATGGTAGCTAGGATCAGCAAGAAAATTTTTAGGGCTCATAATCTTTTCTTTTTCTGGGACAGATGGGTCATGGTGATCTTGAATAGAAAATTCATCTCTTGAGGTGATTCTTTGCATCATTTCTTCCATTTTACTTACCAAAATGTTGAGCTTTACCTCTGAAGATGTTAGGTGCTCTACAACATTCTCCCTCTCTTCTTCCTTCAACTTTGCCCTTCTGATCAACAGATTAGCCTCTACATCTATTGCACTGTTCTACATATCTTCAAGTGTTGCAAGGTTCCTTTCCCTCAGTTGAAACTCCATTTCTAGATCAAAGGCATCCGGGTAGTGCAAGAGAGAGGATCCAGGAGGAGGCCTTATATTAGCAGGCATCCAAAAATATACTCGGTTAAACCTGGTAGAAAATTGTTGTATTGTCTCCTCTGGTAGTCTTTTCAACTGGTTATACTCTTCTAGAATCAAGAAATGGTTTTGTTTGACCACCCACTTGTCAAGGAAAATATTGACGAACTGCTGGAAATCTGAGATGCTCGCATTAGCCAGGTTTTCGAACCAACTTTTGAATTTTCCTTGCAAAGAAAGAGTGAATAGCCTGATATTGACATCATCTTCGTCGACTTCAAAAAGGTCAAGGAAAGTCTCCAAATTCTGCATATGTCTCTCAGCATTGATATTGTCATATTCACCATCAAACCTCGAAAGGTATAGGTAATGACTATCAGGGAAAGCGTGGAGTATAGGAGGTAAGATGAGTGGTTTGTATCGATCTGGAATTTTACAAGGTGTAGGAGTATATACAAAAGTTGTAGAAATAGTCTTGGTCTCTTTACGCTCATTAGTTTGAAGATGGTCATCATAAGATTCAAAATAAGGGTCTTGATCAAGATCAAAGGCATACGAAGAGTTTGTTTCATAATCTTTAAAGGGAAGGAATCACATGCAGGTCTAGGATATTTTCTCAAATACAGTATACTTTGTAAAACCTTTTTGAAATTCTCAGGAAAAGAGAAAAAATAATTGATGACAAAGAACATAATGTCTTGGATGAAATTCCAACCTAAATACCTGGTATTTCGATATTTTCGTTTCATGCTTCTACTGGTCGAGTTCATCCTCCAGTGGATTCTTTGGATATAATCTTAAAATTATTTTGGACTCACCAGGTGAATGATTACAACCTTCCTATGTCTGATCATTGTCCACCATCAACAATTAGATCTAGATCTGAACTTTGATGATATTTCCTAGGGAATATGAAACCTTTCGCTCATCCCACAATATTGTCGCCACTATGTTATCACCTGGATTGAACCTCAGGCTGAAGGAAAGCAATGCTAGGGTAACCAAAAACCAAGCTTAGCCAAATAGCTAGCCCTACTAGGCCAGGAGCTCTCTGTAAAGATCTCAACCAATACGACTGGAACAATAAAATGATATAACACTAGGTATAGTAGCACAAGGTTTGATTTGATTTTGAAGGGTTTTGCTGGATCAGGAGGAACAAAATAGTTAGGGCAAGGAAATTAGGTCAAAATTGTAGGGTTTTCAATAGGGAAAGGTAGGAAGAAGGCTCAGCACTCTAGGGTTTTATGGGTGAGGTGATTCAAGATAGGTGAGGAGCTAGAAAGAGCATGTAAGCAACATGGATTCTTCTTAAACTGAAGAAAACATAAACTGTGAATATTTTCCTAAAATAGAGAATAAATATTATGGGTTATGCCTATCAACTTGAAAACATCCACTTAAAGAGTATGAAATGATGAAATGGAGTCAACAATAAATTTTAAGACATGAAAACATAATAAAAACTGAACCGAACATCATACCACATGGATCCCAAAGAAATAGCTGCAACGTTTCATCAATCTCCTGCTAAAACTCATACAAAATGATGTCTACTCAAAGCATAAGCATCCAACTGAGTCCAACCCTTTACAATGAGAAAGAAGAAGAATATATATAAATTGATTCAACCTCCTCCCATCCTTAGGGGTCGAATTCCTAAGGATGAGGAACTAATCCATCAAAAACTGAACAAGAAATAGAAATCTAGGCAACCTGACAACTTGACTCTAAAAGTGAGGAAATTGATTCATTCATTCTCAAGATAAATTTTAATCTAATGATTCTACCTTTTAGTATTTATTATCCATACTATTTACATGCCTAGTCACCATTTACATCATTAAAACACCATCCATGGGAAGAAACCCAAAATTACAGTTAAGGCACAGTGAGGTGGAAACCTAGCACAATTTTTGTCCTATGCACAACACCCAAGCTCTATGCATAACCTTTTTTCCAGGACCATTTTTGAGGCCTTGTCAGTGTCCAAATTGATTTCATGATAGATAATTGGAAATCTATTCAATTCTACTTTCCAGAACATCTTTAATTATTTCATTTGGAGTTGATTTGACCCCTCAAAGATTGATTCTCCCAAGACTGGTTCTGTGTGTCAAAAAGAGGGCAGAAGCCATTTTTTGGGTGTTTTTTGACCTTTTGGTTGACCAATTCTACTCTAAAAGCTTATTAAATGCATAGGGTGCATGTACTCATAATTTTTAATCCAAAAATGTTGACCATTTCCTCATTTGATGCCCCTACGAAAAGCGCAGCGCTGCATAGAGCCAAAATTTATGTGTCAAAAATCGCCAAATTCTTCAAAAGGAAAAAATTCTTCAAAACTTGCTCAAAATTTGTGGAAAACACCACCATTAGGTATCTTGGTTAGCCAAGGAATATTTAACAAGCAACCTAAGCCTATCACCATCCTTTTTGCCTTTGAGTGCTTGTTTTAGCATTGTTTTCATTTGCTTGACCATTATGTTGCAAATCTTGTTTCGGGTCATGTAATGGTGAGCCAAATGCATAATGATTCGATTGTCCATGTTGGCCTTTTGTAGCACTTCTCCAAATGCAAGTTGGCCCTATTAAGCCAATTTTCTCTATCCTCCTTAATCTCCTTCTCAAGCCTTTGTTTTGTAGTCAAGGTGGTTGGGGTTTCTTCTTCTTTCATTATTGACTTGCCTTTGTCACCTTGCCTCTTTGCTTTGAGAAGTTCTATTTCCATGAGGACTTGTTGTCCCTTAGTTGCTTGTTCTCTTGCTCAAGGATGAAATGACATACTTAGCTCTCACCAAGTTGTCCATTAGTGCTTGGACCTGTGCATCTTTTTCCCTTATGGTTATATTTTTGTTTGTTGCCTCATCTTGAGCCTCCAATTCAACTATCTCAATGTCATGATGGATGTGTGCTTGTTCTAATTCATAATATTCCATCAAATTAAATTTCCTTTCCTCTTCATCATTGAGGCTTTTGTCCAACATATTTTCCTTCCCTTCATTCACTTGCTACACCTGTTGTACTTGTTGTGTTGATGAAGGCAAAGCCCTTTCCACAGTTTGTGGAGCAAGAATTTGCTTATGAGTTGATGAAGAAGGCAAGGCCCCTTACACATGAAGTGGAGTAAACACTTGCCTATCTGTTGAAAAGATCTTTCTAGTCCCTCTCTGATATGTTTTGTAGGATTCTGGCTTCTCAACAACTCTAGTCTCTTTAGCCTTCTCATTTTTCTTTACTTTAGCACTGCTAGAAGGCCTTTCTACTTCTTGGGGCACTAGGTGGAGGAATATGAGGACCGTGGAAGATGTCATTGGCAATAAATGTATCCCAGGAGATGTTGAAGAGGTTGAGATGATGTAGTACAATCATCTTAATCAAGGAATAGTGATAGATACTACTCATATACTAGGGGTATGGCTTTTGCTGTATGATGTAGGCCATCTTCTCAATGTTCCTGAATCAGAAATATGAGATGTTCAACATTTTCACTCCTATGAAGTGCATCAAAAGACTAATATGAGAGGTGTACAATATAGAAAATCTGCCCTCAGATGTAAAATACTTCATAATGATCCTCATCATAGGGGCATACTTGTCTTCAAGGAAATTGAAAGGAAAGGTCCTGTTCTTTTCATTCCTGTACCTAGATTTGATGCATGGCTCATAGTAGTGCTCATCCATATCTTGTGCCTAATTCCATTCCCCCCCCACATTTTGAATCCTTGTAGCATCAACAATGATGGAGGATGAAACTGTAAATGTCACCTCGATAAGAGTTACCTTTTTATCACAGATATTTGCTACAAAAAGCCTGGTCAGCTCATGATGATGTTGAACTCTTTCCACCTACTCACAAAACTCATAACACTGTAGATGCCTAAAACAAGAGGCAGTCATATGCGAAGCCTGTAACTCTCTGATGTTTGATGGTTTCTCTCTGATGATTCTACCTCCCTTATTTGGTTTTCTCTGATGCTGAGGTTCATCTCCCAAACTTTCACTGGCATTGTTTTCCTCCTCCTCATAATCTCTATCCTCTTTGTCCATGTTTGATGAATTTTGAAGCTTTGTAACCCTAGAGAAAGAAATCAAGGAGTGAGTTATGGTGAATAGGGATAGGGGAAGGGGAGATGAGCTTATGCAGTGTAGGATGGAATATATATGATATGAGAGTGAGAAGGAGGGTATTTTTGTTTAGTATGGACTATTTAGTAAATAGGGTTTTAGGATTTTGGTTTTGGGATTACAGTATAAGGGATAAGTGGAGGAATGTGTTTGAGGGAATTAGGGTATAAGGAATAGGTGGAGGGATTTGTTTGAGGGGATTAGGGTATAAGGGATAGGCAGAGGGATTTGTAGGCAACCTAGGGTTTGAAATTTTAAATAGCAAACCAACTTCAAAATGATGAACTGATAAGAAGTTCTAGAAGGAAGAAAACATGATTTGGATGTTTGATAGGGTGTTTTAGCACTTGCTGGTCCTATGTGCAGTGCCATCTACAGGTGCGCAGTGCTTCAGCTCTATGCGCAGCACTGTGCAAAATTGCCCTATGCACAACGCTCTGTCCTCTATGCAACTCCTCTTGCTCTATGCGTAGTGCCTTTTTTCATGCCACTTTTGGAGGCTTTCCTTGTATTACAATTGAGCCCATGATAGCTCGTTAGAAAGGCCTCTCTCTTGGCTACACAATGGACCTATCAAGGATTCAAAATGACAAATTATAGCCCTAGGAAGGTTAATTCTCCCAATATTGGTCAAAACATGCAGAATGAGGGTGCAAAAATGAAGTGTTCTCTTGTAGGAAACTTTTGGAAGTCTTCCTCAACTCCAAATTGAGTGCATGATAGCTCATTAGAAGGATATTTTTGTCTCAGTATCATTTGACTGATCAAGAAAGTCATTTGGAGACTCCGGATAGAAGAAAAAGTGATTTGTCCAAAGTCACTGCATAAGTGCAACAACTCTCTTGTAGCAACTTTATTTTTGACATTTCTCTAAAATGATAACATTTGTGTTAAATGTGAAGGAGGTTTTTCATACGTGGACTATTGTGGACAAAAACCTCTCCCACATTTGCCAAATTCATCCCTATTTGGTCTACACGTAGTTTGAAGAAAAACCAGTCCTATGTGTGGCAAATGATTTGTCCCTTGGAAAGAATTCTTGAAAAATGATGGAGACATGATGTTTATGAGTTGGAATGTCCCCATACTTGCTTAAATAACATCCCTTATGCCTAACACACTCAGTTGTCTCTAATTCCATAACCAACCCTAGCTCAAGGGGTGAGGAAATTAGGGTTAAGTGCTTGTGGAAAATGATGATTTGGATACCCTTGGGAAAAGACAACTCCCTTTGGCATGCACTTAACTGTTTGAAACTTTACCCTTTCACTTGACTTTTTCCTTTGACAAATTGATATTTTGATGGTCTGGCATCTTTGGAACACTGAGTTAACAACTTGGGATGGTGAAATTATTGCATTTGAAAGACAGAAAATTACATAATGAAATAAGCCTTTCTCTTTAAAAATCATCTTCACATGGTGAAGGAATATTATTTGATCACCCTTTATTTTTTGGTCTTATGTAATGGAATGGAACCTTGGCAACCCTAATGACCTAATGAAACCTTGAAAACCCTAAAAGACCTAATGAGATCTTGAAGGACTGAATTTCAAAATGACATAATAACCTCATCACTCATACAAATGGCATGATAAAAATAACTTTATGGATGATGCACAATTAACAAGATATGAAACTATGCCAGCAAGTAATCACATTTAGGGAAGAGTGATGTTTTTGGACTAGGACTACAATCAATGACTAATTTTTTTACATGACCTAGTGGAATGATAAAAACAATTGTGTGGGACACTTAAAATGAATATGAAAAGAGCAATTTTGATCACTAATGGTAGTATGAAAACACTAACTCTAACACTTTCCACACAATAATCTCCAATCAAATTTTCATTATAAAATTAAAAAACTTCACTGACTTAAAATCATGATAAATAAATAAATAAATAAAATATTAACTAAAACATCTATTATAATGTTAACACTCATAGTATATATTTATAAATTCGTTGTTAAGTGAAATCAACTACTAACTGCTATTACAATTCCAATGAACATATATAATAATTTGTTTATCTAATTATTAATTATATAATTAAAATAAAACATAAATAAAAATATTAATAGTAAATCTATGATTTAAACTTATAAATAAAATATTCATCCAATGTATTTGAGTGTATTAATTTTATTAATGTATAATAACATCAAATTAGATCAAGGAGTCACGTCAATTGCTTCCACACCAGTTGGTATATGGCTTGATTCTAGCCTCTTAACTGTATTAATGTATAATAAAGGTCTAACTAGATTAAGCACTCACTTCAACTACTTCCACACTAGGTATATGGCTTGATTCTCGGTTACTTAGTCCACTATTTTACCACACTAGGTATATGGCTTGATTCTCGGTTACTTAGTCCACTTTTTTACTCAATATGTATATTTTGGATGTTATTCCTCAATAGCCAAGAACACTAAATTTGGCGTGTTAAATTAATACGTTTGACAATATGATGGATGATTCTTATAATGGATTTTTTTATTATTAATATTTATTAATATCTAAAAAAAATTGGATGTTTCTAATAATTCTTATAAATGCCGAAAGATTTATTACTAATGAAGATATATTTGATGACGTAGTTGAAAATCGAGATAAAATTACTAAGTTAGAAAACTGGAGCTCCTTTTGTTCACGTCGACCAAACCACTTTTTAGATTAAAGGTAAAATAACTCACTTATCCAATACATCAGAAAAAAAGCCCATTAATGCAATACATTAAAAAAAAGGCCCATTATTTTCTTTGGAGTCTGTAAAAACATGTGTGTTTTTTACAAATATCTATAATTTGCGAGCTATGTTTCCTACTAGGGCTCATTTTCCTCTTTTGGCCATAGTAAAGGCCATTGGCTAGGTCAAAAATATCTAATTTGAACTAAAATAACATTTGTTAGTGAAAGACCTTATACAAAAGATATGATAACATGTATCATGGATGGAGTTATGCTTTATGGTACTTGAGGTTGACAAAATTTATTTTATTGCATAAAGATCTTGTTTTCGTTTTTCGTTTTTAACCCTGTTTTAGGTACCTATATCCATCACTAATGTTAAAATTTAATTTAATTTTATTATTAATTTCTTAAATTCCTATGATGTCTTTTTAACTAAGCCACCTAGTGCAACTTATCAAATTTATTTTCTTAATTAACCATTTAAAATGTTGAATTTAATCCATAATAATAATGCATTACATAATTCATATAAAATGGTATGGAGTTGATCGTTATATTGTTTGTCATCTATGTCAATGCATTCACAGTGGAAAAGGTGGAGGAATCAACTCATGCGACTGTTTTCACTAGCAGGATCCAGTTTGGCAAAACATGGTACCTTCTGAGAGTGTTTTGAGGCATCAAACAACATTTTTTTGGGTAAAACATTCTCGCTTTAGCACCGCCATTTTTCATGTTATTCACAAATATCTTTTAAACAATGTGAGAATCATCTCAATCAGAGTCCTATGCAGAAGCTATGTCGCTCAAAAGTTGACCATACCATTTTCACCACCATAATTCGAGAGGATGCCACATCAGCCACCATTATTCATGCAAAAGGGGCTAGCCACATCATTATGATGTAGAAGGATCTAGAAGAATCTATATTGTAACTCTGGTTAAGAATTGAAGTAGTCAAACCTAACCACTAGTAGGCTATCGGGTTGTGTTATAGTTGACCACTAGGAGGAAAAGGGATTTCATTCTTTCAAGTGCATTTGTTCCATAGCTGAGCAAAAATAGTGAAGATGCATAGGAGGTAGAGCCCACAAAGAGGATTTGTGCACTGTATTAGCCCATGGGCCACAGGCCATACTTCTTTGTATTTGTAGCCATATTTTCATTTAGACGAAGAGAGTGAAGCAAGCTCACCTTCCAACTATGTTTTTCCCCTGAAAGAGTTTCCCAATGGATATCTTGTGTTATATGTGTGTGTGAAATTTTATTTAAGTATTCTCTATGTTTTGCATAGTTTTCATTTGCTTGCATGCACTATCAACTTCCAAATAGGTTTTTCTTCTGAAAGGGTTTCCCAATGGATATCTTGTGTTATATGTGGGTGTGAGATTTTATTTAATCGCTCTAGTTTTTGCATAATTTTCATTCACTTGCATACACTATTAATAATAAAATATGTTAATCTAAAAATCCAAGAAAACTGCAATAGTGTAGAATTTCAGATTTCAAATATAATTTTATCATATCTATTGCAACAAGCTGTCTATTGGAATATCCATGGTAGTTTACGGATCAAAGAATATAGAAATGAAGACTAGAATAATTGTGTTTTAATATTATTCTTTCATTTTCTTTTAAATTCAACACATTAGCAAAAGAGTAAGCATAGAATGAGAAGCTAACCATGAATACCTATTTGCATTGAAGCATTTTCCACCGAACTAATTTCTTAGGAGTGACTTGCCATTGATTGTTAGCAGTCAAATAAAATCAACCATGGTTCCACTCCAAAGCTAGAATGTGATGTGAACATGGTGAAGGAATCTCCTACAAGACTCTAAAATCACTCAATTGAATCGATTATTCTCATGACAACACAATATGATTATTAGAATACTTCCTAGGTCCTCATCCAACAGTTAGACTACTCAGGGGACTGTCCTTCATTGGCACTCTTTATCCCCTTCATTGGCACTCTTTATCAATAATTATTTTGTTGATGGTGGGGATTTAACCTTAGTAGAATTTTTTAGAATAACCTTAGTAATAGTAACAAAAAAGAGGTTGAGATTCAGTTCAAAAGCAGTAATGCCCTTTTTTCCTTTTTTATTAGATTTATTAATTAAAAAAATTCATATGAACAATTATCATTTATGGTTTTTTGGGAATGCACTATTGATGAGCCATGGTATTGGCTCATGATATTGTAACAATTTTTTTTTCCAAATTAAAAATTTTCATGGTAATATGAATAAATATTGATGGTTAATAATATTGTTACATGTTTGTAAATTTAATTATTTTATATTGACTATAATATTAATAATTTAAATAAATTTAATTAGCTAATTATTTTTATGATTATTTGAAAATTGATAATGTAAAATATATCATGAAGTAAGTATTTTGATATTAATCATCAGATACAACTAAAAAATATTTCAAATATCTCAATTATTATTTAACATCCCATAAAAATAAAAAACAATTAAAACAATAAATTTATTGGGAATTTTTTCATATATTTTTGCCTTCCTCTAAAATCTTTTGTTGTAATTAGGTAATTAAATGGTTTGTTCACTACATTATTGTGCCACATCATGACACTAAGAGATTAACTTATAATACCTTTCAATTCTACCTAATAACTTCTAATGCCTATCAATTCTACCAGGTAATTTATAATGCCTATCAATTCCAAAATCGTTTATTGTTGTTCTAAAATAGAAATCTGGGAAGATTTATTAATGGCGTTTCAAAACCACGACCCTCGAACCATATATATGCCTTTTCAATCGTGGGTAATAATCATCCACATACTGTTAAGAGATAATCACTTTATCCAGCATAAACATTGATCGATTTATCCAGTATTTTTGAAGACCGTCATCCATCAACCCTATATGTATTCCCAGCACTCTTTACGGGCAACACCTTGCAGAATGTTTTTTTATTTCTGCTGCCTTTGATTTCCTTGCCGAGCGACCAACCAATGGCTTCCTTTCCTTTTCGTTCCCTTGTCATCTGGCTACCGACATAATGTACATGCAGTTGCGTTGAGTATGCATATTGTCGAGCAATTATTAACAGGAAATATCATAAATGAAACAACGTGAGTTAGCTGCTGTAGCTGCTGTGTCCTCCATGTGCATTTACAGAGACATGTAGTGCTGCTTAAATCTGACTCCAATCTTATTTGATTCTTCATGTCCCTCGAAGCAATAGAGTGATGAGGCCTTCACTTCATATTTAAAATTCCCATCTCCACTTGGCTTAGCTGAGCATGTTACCGGGCAGCAAGACACACGGTCCATAGAAAATGAGCACGCATGGCTCGCTCACGTTTCCTCTCCGCTATTCTTTCTGTCGACCATGCTTTGATAGTTATCCTCATGCTTCCTGATCTGCACGGATGTGTGATGCGGCATCCCTATCTTCAATACTCATGCGTGCGTTGCAGAAATGTCCGCAACGGCCTCCTGCCTATTCCCCCACCAAATTGACATTTTTACAATTTGGGAGAGCTGCACATCACCCATATTCCCTCGTGATCGTCGTAACTTCCTCATACAGATATTGTACAATATTGTACTTTTTAGTTTTACGAGCATATACATGACTGTAACATATACTTTTACACATACACATCAAATGAAAATCAAGGGGAACACCTTTCACTGGATATTCTTGTAGTTGAAATTATGTGTTTTGTTGGGTTGAATTCACTGTCGCATCAAGATTCAAGGTCACATGATTTAATTTTCCTTCTACTGCATATCCCTTTCTAAGTGTCCATGGATGCTTTGATTTGTCGTAATTACCGACGCCTCGCTACACAGAGAGTTGAAAGATTTATATCCGCAATATCTCATCCTTAAATTAAGAGGTTTTCCCTATCTCGCCGAGCGTAGAGATTGAACGGTCTAGGGAGGATTTCGTTCGGACAAATTGAATGAAATCTAACTTATATGTCAACTCCCCCTTCAACTCCGTTAAGATATGAATTAATTTGTATTTATCTTTGGCATTATCGTGCGCTTCACCATATATTTGTTCATTTCTCTCTTCTGATCAGCAGCTATCTTTTTTGGAATATTTTCATTTTCTTTTTTTTCGTGAGACTTTCTCTTTTTAATTTATGAGATGTAATTTTATCATGGTAATTTTTTTTTATAATGTATTTTGAAGTGAAATGGCCAATTTCACACCATCAAAAAATTTAAGAAGTAATTTACTTTTATACTTTTTAGATCTCTTTTTAGTTTTCTCATGAATTGGAGCTATCTCACGATGTGATTTATGGTTAAATAGATCTTGATGTTTTTTTCTTTCACGGGGACTTTGATCTTTTTAGTTTTCTCATGAATTGAGCTCTCTCTATATGATTCATGGTTAAATAGATCTTGATATTTTTTTCTTTCATTGGAACTTTGAAGGTGGCTTCATTTGGTCCTAACCTCCCTTTTCTAATCCTCATTTTATATGTTACTAGGATTTCATGTAATTCTTCCACTTTTAAAGCATCAAAATCCTTCATCTCTTCCATGCCTGTAATCTTGATGTTTAATCTCATGAGGAGAGATCCCAATACCTTTTGAACAACATCTACTTCATTGATCTTTTCTTCAATATCTTTAATAGTGTTTACAACTTCATCAACTCTAAAAAAGAATCTAACATTATTTTCATCTTCATTCATCTTTATACTTCCAAGCCTTAGTATATGTGTTTGAAGTTCTTATTTCTCTACATATTCATCTCCTTTGTAGCTATCTTAGACCTTATCAAGATGTGCATGGCATATTTACAATGCATCACCTTAACAAATTCAGAGTCAACAAGAGCATAGAGAATTGCATTCATTTCCTTTGCATTGCTTGTAAAGGCCCTTTGTCCATTTAGATCTATTGGAGGAGTTGTTCAAGCTCTATATCCATCTTAAAAAAAAATCCAAATCTCAACACGAACAGACACTAAATAAAATCTCATTCTTACTTTATGAAATATATAATCTATCTCGTCAAAGAGAGGAGTTCTATTTGAAAAGAGTCTATCTTGACTCGCCATTAATTTCCTTAACATCTACATTATAATCTTGGTGTTTAATCTCATGAGGAGAGATCTCAATACTTTTTGAACGACATCTACTTCATTGATCTTTTCTTCAAGATCTTTAATAGTGTTTACAACTTCATCAACTCTAAGAAAGAATCTTACATTATTTTCATCTTCATTCATCTTTAGACTTTCAAACCTTAGTATATGTGTTTGAAGTTCAGATTTCTCTACATTATCATTTCCTTTGTAGCTATCCTAGACCTTATGCCAGATCTGCATGGCATATTTACAATGCATTACCTTAATAAATTCATAGTCAACAAGAGCATAGAGAATTGCATTCATCTCCTTTGCATTGTTTGTAAAGACCCTTTGTCTATCTAGATCTATTGGAGGAGTTGTTCAAGTTCTATATCCATCTTCAAAACAAATAAAACATCTCAACACAAAGAGACACTAAATAAACTCTCATTCTTACTTTACGAAATATATAATTAGTCTCGTCAAAGAGAGGAGTTCTATTTGAAAAGAGTCTATCTTGACTCGCCATTATTTTCCTTAACATCTACCTTCAAGTGATTAGATTGTTTCTAAAGTAACTCGCTTTGATAACAATTGTTGGATTAAAAAATTACTAAGAGGGGTGAGGAGTGAATCAATATAAAACTATTTAAAATATCCAATCACAAAATAATACACCAGACACATGAGAGCATTAAACATAAGATATATGTGGAAACCCATCTTAGAGAAAACAACATTTTTTTTCTTAATTAATTTATTAAAGTAGGAATGAACTCGTTGTTACAATGTTTGTAGGAACCAATCCATGGGAGACACCTATCTGCTCAACTTTGCAAGCACCAACTTTCAAGAAACACTAATCCCCTTAGATTTACAAGCACCAACTTGCAGGAGACACCAATCCCCTCAAATTTGCAGACACCAACTTGTAGGAGGCACCAATCCCTTCAAAATTGCAAGCACCAACTTGTAGGGGACACCATTATCATTTGGATCTGCTAAGACAATCTCAATTTCCTTTCAGATATTTATTTCATCACATTTTTAGACTAGATCTAGAGGCTTTCATTAATTCTTATGCTTGAGCAATTCTTTAAATCAAATCTCTCTCCTTTCTTTTCTTTCTCAGCAACAATATGGCCCCTCTAGTTCACTATAAGCCTTCTACCATCCTACATAAAAAACACACTAGTCAAAATGCTCCTTATTGTCCAAATCTCACACATCTCATCTACATGCACACTTTATTTATATTACTGATTTGTATACCATCTCTTACAGGACCAGATCTCACACTCAACTTTCTATACATTATGTTCATTAACTGGTCTAGATCTAATTTCATTCCCCTTTTCTCACACACATATCATTGTTTGCATGCACTCTCTAATTGCTCAATTCTTTTAATTCTATTCACACATATCTTGTTTTATCCATATTTTTCCTAACAACAATCTACTTTATCCTATCTTCCAATCTTCTTTTTGACAAAATGTTCATATTTATAGATGGTGTGGGAGGATCTTAGTATCTTTCCCTACCCGAGTGTCCTATTTACTTCCAACTCTCCTTGTGCATGACAAAGTGTCGTAATCATTGGCTTAAAATCTTATTCTAACAAATCTAGAGTCTCAGTCTTCATTAAATACGAATGATATTTACACAAGAGGATCTATGGATGCCCAAATTCCTTTTTATTTTTCCTTTTAGTTCAGAATGTTAGGCATCAACCTCTCATGACCTAAAGTTGGGACCATAGTCTTAAGTTACTCCACTAAATCGGGAGTATGGGTGTTTATTAAGTAAGAACACTCTAAACACACCTAGACTACCAAATGCTTGGATGCCTTTTCATTTACCATTCACTCTAGAACCTTGAAAAACTAGAACTTTGCTTTAAATAGCTTCACCGAATGTGGAGTTTGGGTCAAACAACCAAGTATTTTAACTTTGCACACTATCTCATGGCTAGATAGCCAAATTGTTTCAAAAACCTTTTAGCTTTGTAATGAGACCGAAAATTATGTAAATCACTTTTCGGATCACTTGCTAAGTCGTCGTCTATGACTAATCCAATCCTACCACAGTTTTCGAGCTTACCTATACCTTGTCACCTTCCAATCATCCAGTTGGCTGGCAAAAAATTATATTTCTACCTACCACATGTCATACACTATTGCTACCACATCATCACCTTTTCCACATATTTTCCACATCACTTCCAACTATCATCCACATCATATTACCATTTGTCCATTATCTTCAATTCACCCACTTCCCAAGACAAATGTCTAAAATTTGAGCACCTTGTTAAGTGTTTACTTTGGTTTAATCCAAGATGGATAAATGAGGAAATGAACTAGATTTTATCCAATATTCACTTCACTTGGGCTAAGTTTAACTTTGTGCACAGTTGGAATATCAAATGACCAGATGTTTAGATACACACAGGGTCAAAATCTGACTAAGGGTTTTAGCTTGGCGAGTTGTGAGATATCTAGATGCTTGGATATTAACAAAGTTCGAAATCCAACTAATTACCTACTTGCTAAACAATTCCTCTAATTATGGTTTGATTAGTTTTAATGATAGTTTAGTGGCATAAATTAACACACACAAAGATCATGGAAGAAAACCAAACTTTGTTCAAGGAAGAACACAAAAAGTCACTCATGGCCTCCATTGAGAACTCCCCCTAACATTGATAGTCATGTGTCCACAAGGAACACCCCGTGAACTTGATGTCAAATGGATACATTCAACAAATAACTAGAATATTATATATATATATATATATATTACGAGGAATGTAGAGACGGTTGATATAATTACCTCCACAATAAATCTTTGTTCACCCACTAGTCTTTCATAGTGTAGTGGCATAAGAAGGTGCCATGTTGCACTGAGGTGCGAGCCAAGGAAGCTATTGTAGTATGGATTTTAATAGTTATTTCCACTACTAGAATATGTTGGGAAGGTGGTTTAGGCCTTTGTATAGGTGGATGAGGACCTAGTCTTGGGTTGCACCTAACGTTCTCTCGATCTTGGGAAAACTCATGATTCATCCTGTGAAATTATCCCATGTCAAAGTAGTTGACATGGAGTCTTATCCTAAATTCTTCCTATAATTTCTTTATAAATATATATATATATATAATATATATATATATGTATATAGTATATATATATGTATATATGTATATATGTATATAATATATATATATATATATATATATATATATATATATATATATATATATATATATATATATATATAGATACGAACCTTCTTATTATTACAAAGAATTTTATCATAAACCACAAACTACCTATCCATCTAATGTTCCTGGAATGATAGGTAGGTGGATCAGTCCATACAAATCTGTTTCTCATTGGCTGATATTTGTTGGATGTTTGTTGCATCAAAAAACAATGGTATCAAATCTTTTATTCTAATGTTCAAGTCTCTACATTAGTATTTCTTTAGGGTAGTTCTATAATATCCATACACCCTAGCCATATAATAGGAAACATTAGCTAATAGGGGTTGGATATTAGAAATGGATGATATGATTAAATTTAGGAACCTTGCTAAAGTAAATCATGAGGCACCCCTAATGTTTTGGAGATCATGTATGAGTTCTCTCAAGCTAATCAAGGATGCATCAACTTTGGGATTGGAATTTCCTTTCTATGGCTTGAGGTTTGGTTGTTCTAAGTTGGAGTTTAGTGACGATGGGTATGGGATCAAATTACGATTCATGTGAACCAATTAATCTACAATTCAATAAGGTACTTGTGTGTTAGGGAATCAATTCTTTGTTTCTTTTTTTTCCAATTTTAAACTAAATTTTCAAAAAGAAAGAAACAATGCAGAGAAATTGCATTAAAATGCTTACTTGGAGTCCAAAGGAGATCAAATACCTTAACATGTTTCCTATTGTAGTCTAATGATGTGATACTTGGGCAATGAGATCCCAAAATCACATTGCATGGTACAATATGGGGAAAATTAAATTGTGGGCATATAAAAATATTTATGCACAAGGAACACATACAGGTTCCTAAGAATTCATGTGCATTCACGTTCCATGTCTACTTGGTTTCTTAGTTGACATCTTGATTTCGATTCAAGGGTTAATAATTTTTTATGCTGAGGTACATGTGCACGCTCATAGGAATGTACACACATTCCTCTAGGGACATGTTCTTCATGGTCCCATTTCCACTTTTTGGGCCATCAATAGCATGCAAGTTACTCTATATATTAGGTTTCCAACATACATATTAGTTGGATTTATGATCATAAAAGGGATATCATATGTGAGTCCATATATCTAGTTTGCATGTGCCTAGAAACATAGTACGGTATATAAGTGACATTGAGGCTTTTGAGCTTGGAGATATGGGTGCCATTATTTGTGAAGAAATTCAAATTTATGCATATCTTAGCATACATCAAAATTATATCATCATGAGTGGTTCAACTCATAGTTGTATTAAAGGATAAAGGATTTTCAAAAGATGTGAATAGATGATGTGTTATAATCCATTATATCAATGGTATTTTAGCATATAAAAAATTCGTTGGATTGGACATTGGGGAAGAGAGAAACCACCATTGGAATGAGAAAAGATGATGAGAAAATATATCATCTTACACAAATATGTGAATAAATGGTCACAACTCCCATAAGTGAAAAGAATGCCACTAGTCCTTATGAACCAAAGAAGACATAAATTGACCGAAATCTTCCCAATCATTGTTGTCCAATATGTGATCAAAATATAATCCTAAGAAACATATTTAACCACAACATATTTATATTTTGTTTTGAAGATTTGTTGAAGTAGTTTTTAGTAGTGAAGTCAATTGATTAAACTATTTAGTTTTGAAGACCTTATAGGTTATATTGTCTCAATTCAATAAATAAAATTTATTAAAATGTTATTGAAATGATTTGTATTCATCATATTAATTATAGTGAATATTATTATCTCATCTTAAATTTCCCTTTGTATAAGTAAAAAGTTACTTTTTACTTCTTAAATATCTATGATCACAAATCTAAACTGTATATCTCAATGCTACCCTAGATTAAAAAAAATACACAAAAAAATATTATAATAGTAACATGATTCAATGACTAATTAGAACAAATCTAATTTTTTCTTATTAAAATTTAAATAATGAATTAATTTTTTTTATAAACAACAAAAACTTTTAAAATCCTATAAAAATCTCAATTTCTATAAATAAGTATTCATAAAACTCTAATTTTCTATAATAATATTCATTTGAAAATTTATATTAAAATAAAATTTAATATAAAAAATATGGAAAAATTATATAAAATGCTACTAATAATCCTTCCTAGTATCCCTTAAAAATCTCAAATACTACTTGTATATCCTTTCTAGGGTCCCTTAAAAATCTCAAATACTTGTATAACACTAGTTTTAGGTATTATATAAATTGAAAGTAAGATAAACATCTTCAAAATTCTAACTTTGAATTTAAAAACTTCTAAAGAGATAATTTTAATTGAAAGCACCAAAGAAATTAATAACAGATAATTTTAATTAAAAGGACCAAAGAAATTAGTAAAATTACTACTAATGAAAGGAATAAAGGTAATAAATATCATTGCAAATCCACTAATAATTTCGACAGCATTTAAATCCTTTTAACAAAATCAACAATTTTACAATCGAAATAAATGTTTTGTTTTCAGCACTTGAGAAAGGAAAACTAAGGATATCACAAGATATAGTGTAAAACTTGGATGGAAAGTGTCATCATTCTATTTTTCCAATGCTGTGACTAAAGAAAATACTTTTAACCAACATGAAAATTATGAACAATCCTTCCGTAACCATGTTTTATGGAATTATTTTAGAAAATAATATTAAATTATGTTTAAAGATAGATAATAAGAAATGGAAAAAAGGTTCAATTTAGTTTCATAATCTTTCATTCTAGTATGATATGCTTAACCAGAGGAAAGCTGAAATAGTAAAATTAATCAACTTTATTGGTTGATCGATTTTAGTTAAGGTTTTAATATAATTATTATAATATTAGATGAAAGAGATAGAAGTTCTTAACGTTGTTAGTGAGTTTAAAGCTTTATAGATATTAGTAATTAGCATTATGTGAATTTAATATAGGTTTCAATAAACGGGTTAAGTACGGTTAATTTCTTTTTCTCAATTTTTTTTTCATTCCTATTAACCTGTTTTAGGATTTTTTTGGTATGAATAGAATACAATGGGACAACATTAATTATAATAGCAATCATTATTTTTACTATTTAGATGATGTTGTTCATTTTCTTTTATGGCTTTTCCAATGTTCACAATAAATTAAGAAATATTAAATGTTTATGTTTTAGTTTTGGCATGATAGGAAATATTACTAATATAAAGGTTATAATCATTAATGACAAGATAATCACATACTTTAAATTTACTTATGATAATAAGATAAGTGAGAAAAGTTTTTTTTTTTTTTTTTTCATAGTGTATGCTAGGAATTCAAAGTCATTTCTATTTATCTAGTTTTGGGTATTGTTATATGAAAAGTAAGTATCCATGTAGCTTGAGTTACAAAACCACACTCGCACGTATTGTTATATGGAAAATAAGTATCCATGTAACTTGAGTTACAAAACCACATTCATTAGAAATACGTGTACAGTCACTAGAAATATGTTTATGTTTTAAAGTAGGCATGTAGTAATAAACATTTGCATGGTAAAAATATTTTCATGTTTTTAATGTAAACTTTTTTAATTAAAAGTTATATAGTATTTGTTTCATCTTTATCATTTATTTTCTTTCCAATGTAATTACAATTTTGTTAAGTATCTTAAACTTTGTTTAATGTGGTTTTGATGATGAATCACATTTATTGGTTTCTTGTTGCTTTGAAAAGTGTCAACCAAAAATTTCTCTTATGTGATTTTTACCAAAAAACTTTGTTTAATTCATTATGGATCACAGAAGCATGCATAAAAATTTGGAATACATATCCCAAACTTATCAAGGAAATATAATAAGAACATTAATATTGGACATTTGAAAAATATAAGCTTTCATTTCTTGAAAATTTTATTTGAAACATTGTTTTAAGATTTCTTAAATCACATAAATTATGTAACAAAAATATGATCCAAAACTAAAACCTAGCCACTAACACAAAAATTAACGAGTCTTTATAAGATTATGGACACTTAATTAAGAAGCTTAAAAACAATAAAAAGCAATATAATGTTTCATTGGCTAATTAGTGAACTTACAAACAAAAATATGATCCAAAACTAAAACCTAGGAAATTAACGAGTCTTTATAAGATTATGGACACTTAATTAAGAAGCTTAAAAACAATAAAAAGTAATGATTCCTTATAAGATTATTGACACTTAATTAAGAAGCTTAAAAACAATAAAAAGTAATATAATTAAGGAATTTAAGCTTCTGTGATTCATAACATTGTTTAGAGAAATTTTCGGCGAAATCACATAGATACTCTTTTGTCGACGCGTTTCGAACCAACCAGTGTGGTTCATCGTCAGGACAAGTTGCAGAACCAATCCAGCATAGCTTGTTAAATAGTATGTGCAGAGACTCCAAAGGCTATATTTCCAATGGCTAATTTTGACCTAATGACCCGAGTCCAACCAAAATATTTATAATTCCTAGAAATTAGTTAAAATAGATAAATAAAATTATTTATTTGTTAATTTAACTAAATATACTTGTTTATTAATACATGTATATATATGTAATTAATTTACACTAAATTAATATTCTTGGTACAACATATATTTATTTAATAATAATCATATTTATCATTAAATCTAATGGTCCATTAAATTAACCAATTATATCTTTTATCAAGATATATATTTATTAAATAATCAATATTTATTAATAATTTATTATTCCAATAATATTAATAAAATACCCAGTCAAACAAATAATCTTCTTGTTATATTTAATTACTATTATTCATAGAAATTAGTTAAATTAGGTAAATTATATAATTTGTTAAATTAACTAAATGTCCTTGTTTATTAATAAATGTATATACATATACAAAAAATGAATTAATTCAGACTAAATTAATATTATTGGTACATCATATATTTATTTAATAATAATTAAATCTAAGGTCCATTAAATTATATCTTCTATTAAGATATAATTTTATAATTAATTTAATAGTTTATATTTATTCAATAATCTATATTCATTTAATAAATTACTATTCTAATAATACTATTAAATCTTATTCATTTTAATAAATACTATTCTAAAATATTATTAAATAAATACAGATTATTAGATAAATATAAATTATTAACATATTCACCTAATTAAATGGGTAGTTTAATAGTATTATTAGAATAGTAATTTATTAAATGAATATAGATTATTGAATAAATATAAACTATTTAATTTAATTATAAAATTATGTCTTGATAGAAGATATAATTTAATGGACCTTAGATTTAATTATTATTAAATAAATATATGATGTACCAATAATATTAATTTAGTCTGAATTAATTCATTTTTTGTATATGTATATACATTTATTAATAAACAAGGACATTTAGTTAATTTAACAAATTATATAATTTACCTAATTTAACTAATTTCTATGAATAATAGTAATTAAATATAAGAGAAAGATTATTATGTTTAACTGGGTATTTTTATGTAATATGATTGGAATAATAGAATTATTAATAAAATTTGATTATTAATAAATATATACTATCTTGATAAAAAATTATGATTGGTTAATAATGGACATTAATTTAATGATAAATATTGATTTATAAATAAATAATATATGTTGTACCAAGAATATTAATTTAGTGTAAATTAATTACATATATATACATGTATTAATAAACAAGTATATTTAGTTAAATTAACAAATAAATAATTTTATTTATCTATTTTAACTAATTTCTAGGAATTATAAATATTTTGGTTGGACTCGGGTCATTAGGTCAAAATTAGCCGTTGGAAATATAGCCGTTGGAGTCTCTGCACATACTATTTAACAAGCTATGCTGGATTGGTTCTGCAACTTGTCCTGACGATGAACCACACTGGTTGGTTCGAAACGCTTCGACAAAAAAGTATCTATGTGATTTCGCCGAAAATTTCTCTATACAAAGTAATATAATGTTTCATTAGCTAATTAATGAACTTACAAACTATAGAAAAAAATATACTATTTCATTGGCCATTTCTACTAATAAAATTGTTTCTTTCCTTAGTCGTTCCCATAACCAAATAAGTGATATATCTAAATATAAAGCATACATAAAAGTTTCTGGATTAAAAATGAAATTAATAAACAATAATACATATTAAATATTTCATTTTTATAGCTTTAAATGAAATAATTCCTCGCGAACTAAAAAAATTGAAAATTTTAACTTTCCACACATCCATTAAAAAAAAACTTAACCATAAACATTAGATTCTATGATCACAATCTGAGCATAACAAAAAATATTCAAAATTAATGATAGATTGAATTCTCGACACTAAAGAAACATTTAAAGGTCGTACCTTTATACTTTGTACAATTCCTTCATATATTTAAAATTCTTAAATTGTGTACATCTCTTATAGATAATTAGTGTTTTGACTAGTCCGTTTCTATAGAAAATTTAATGTTTTGACTAATCTGTTTTTGAGACGAAGTGTTGGGATTTCAAGCTCACTTTATTACTCAACCAACCGTTCAAAGGAGGGGAGTTGTTGGTTGTATATGACAACTTCTCATAACCTTGAGTTTTTTGTGTGTATTACTTGTGTTATGTAGATTGATATAGGTGTTAGAGTGTAGGGTAAGGATTATTGTATTACTTGTGTAATGTAGATTGATAATATGTGTTAGTGTAGGGTTATTATTGTTTTTGATTGATATGTTTTTCTTTTGGGGTAAGGATTCTTGTATTATTTTGTATGTAGGTTATTATTTTTTTGGTAGGTTTAAATGTTTTTCATTGTGCTCTTTTTTTTTGGGTAATTGAGTTTTATAGTATTTTTTATAGGTTATTATTTTTTTGATTATAGTTTTAAATTGTGTATACTTTTTATAGATAATTAATATTTTGACTAGTCCGTTTTTATAGATAATTAATCTTTTGATTAATTTTTAAATTAGGTTTGGTTTTTATAGTTACTTTATTTTTGACTAGTCCGTTTCTATAGAAAATTTAATGTTTTGACTAACTTTTTAAGACAAAGTGTTGGGATTTCAAGCTCACTTTATTACTCAACCGTTTTTTAGATAAAGTGTTGGGATTTGAAGCTCACTTTATTACTCAGAGTTGTTGGTTGTATATGACATAACCTTAAATTTTCTGTGTATTACTTGTGCTATATAGATTGATATAGGTGTTAGAGTGTAGGGTAAGGATTGTTTTTCATAGGGATGTGGTTTTTTTGGAGTGAAGCGTGCTGGTAAAAGTCTCAAAATATTTTATATTGAAGTTATAAATTAATAGTGGAGATAATGATAAGATTTTATTAAATTTGAACTTAAAATTAGTTTTAAAAAAATGGAAAGATTTTATTGGAAAGATTTAAAAAGATTTTATTTAAAAGTTTATAAATTAATTACTAACAATAATTTATAGAAATTTATCCAACTAATAGTTTTTAATTTTCATTGAACATCAAGAAATATCTTCTCCCTACATATTTGAAAAATTAAATATCAATACTATCAATATTTTTATTGGAAAAAATATAAATATTATAATTTTATGATATTTAGCATTGTAAAATTATGTTTCAGAAGCTTTTGTTTATTTTTTATCAATTTATCAAATTTCAAGTTTTAAATGTAAATATTTTTAATAATAATAGTAGGCTTCTATGTTAAGTTTTAAATATAAATGTTATAGATAATAATATTTAAAAAGTAAGTTTTAAAAAAGTAATTTGTGTTTTATAATAAATATATATAATGTTAGTTGTAGAGTATGTTGTATTGTGTAAGTCTATATTTACTCTAATTATGGATTTATTAAAGGTGGGAGAGATAAATTTCATTCCATTAGCTTCAAGGTAGGCACGCATTTTCGCTAACTTGGACTCCTTGTCCTTCCTTAATTCATCCCTGAAATTGCTAAGGAAGTTCTTTGCTTTTACCCATTGATTACTCATCATGTAATCATGGCTTAGTGCACTCGGAATCTGGGCATGGGCGTGAAGTAAGCCATGGAAAGCTATCTGTACTTACATATTGTGCTTCTTTATATCTGACATGCACTCTCAACACATTGCGCACATCGAGCTGATTGACCAGGTCTTTCATCCGTCAGCTTAGCCATTTTCTCTCTGAATTACGGTCTATATACGTGTGCGGGTATAAATTCTTCAGAGTGGAATAGGTTGTTGGCGTAGATGCATTTAGTTAATTTTTATGTATTTAGTTATTTTTTTATGACATCTAGTTAAATTTTAGTTTAGGATGTAATGCGCGCTTAGTTAGTGTTAGTTAAATTTAGTATTTACATGTGGTGTGCATTTAGTTTTAATTGGTTAATTCTACTGCTTGCATGTAGTGCATGTGCACATTAACATAACATAAAGCATGCTTAGATTTAGTTAGTTTTAATTAGTCTTAATTATTGTATGTACCGCTAAGCTTAACTTAGTTGCTTTATGTATTGATTCTCAAAATCAATATTGAGGAATTGAATTCATTTTCTATAATTCCAAATTTCCTTTTCAATTCTTGCAATTTTGTACAGTTATTCTTCAGCTAAATTTTTATCTGAGCTATAGAGGCCTGGAGAAGGTGCATGAACAATCTTTTGCAGCTCTGAAGATCAAAGAACTGGAAATTGTTTGGAGAATTAATTTGTGGATCAGAATATTAGAGATTAGCTGCAATTGTTGCTATAGCTGTAAGGTGAAAGAATGAAGTTCCCATCTTCATCTATACTTACTACATATAACTACATCCAATGGAAGCCAAATATTTTGCTTCACCCCAAAGGTAAAGGCTTGTATCGGATAGTTATGGATACTAAAGTTGAACCAAATTTTGTCATTGAAAAATCCAAATACTTGAACAAGATGGATGAGACTTTTGGTATTCTATCGTTGTCCATATCTCCAACGTTGCATTTAAATGTGGACACATGCAGCACTGCCAATGAGGTCTGGACAACCTTGGAGAATTTATTTGGAAAACAAGATGAGACGTGAGCTCATATTCTAAAAAAATGAGTTAAATTCCTTACATCCAAATAGCTTTAAGAACATTCAAGGTCTATTTACAAAATTTAAATCATTGCTTCTTCAATTACAAAATTGCGGGATCGATAAATCCAAAAAGGAAGGTCAATTCATCCTTTCTATTTTATCTAAATTAGGTTAGACTTGCAACTTGAGATAAATGGAAAATGCTCAAACTTGATGCATTAATGAGTCTCTCATTCATGAGTAGGATAAGATCATCAAGATGGATTCATTAAACTCTTCAAATTCACATGCACTTTCCATGCATGAAAAAGGAAATTCCAACTCAAAACCAAATAAGCAATCTAAAGGAAAAGGAAAGGCAAGAGATCCAGATCCAAGAAAGGGATGAAATCCAAAACCTCCAGATGACTCTTCTAGCTCCAAGGGTGAGAAGGGAAAGAAAGGAAACTCGAAGTGTCATTTTTGTAACAAAGGTTAGCGTATTGAATCTTCTTGCATGCAAAAGACTATTGATCTGATTGCAAGGAATCTTCAACAAAATAATCTTGGTCATCACATTCTAGAAAATGCCAAGAAGAAGACAGAGGAAAAACCATAAAAAACAAGGAGTGATGGTCATGATTTGACTGCCCTTCATTCTACACCACAAGAATGGATCATCGATTCAGGAGCTTCACATCATATGGCTTACTCAGAGGAATATTTTTCTTCTCTACATGCATACTCGGGACCTCCTATTCTCATAGGGGACAATTATGTAGTTGAAGAAACTCGAAAAGGAAGTGTAATTCGAAGATAAAAGTTATGAGAATTTCTTGCATATTATAAGGCTTTTTGTAAATTTTCTTTCATTGTGTTAGTTGACATATACTGGCACTAGAAGGAGAGTGGAATTTACCCTTGATTCCATGAGAATTTATGATATGAAAACCAACTTGAAGATTGCATCTGGCAAGATAAATGATCAATCTCATATTTATACGATTTCTGAATTAGTTCCTCACTCAGATTCTATCTTTCTACTTACGCATGCAAATGAAGGAAGTATGATTTTGTACAGGAGATTTGGATGTCACTTGAATTTCAGATATATGTAGCAACTTAGTAAGCAAGGGGTTGTTAAAGCAATATCTTCCATTGAACTTTCAAATAGTGTTTATAATATATGTGCTCTTCGAAAGCATCCACAAGACAAGTTCGAGAAGGGGCATGCATAAAGAGCCTCTTCACCTTTGGAGCTTGTACATAGTGATCTCATAGGTCCATTTCTAGTACCCTCAATGAGAAAAGCAAGATATGTGTTGTCAGTTATAATTGATTACATGAGATTCACTTGGGTTTATTTCCTGAAACTCATGTCTAAAGTTTTCAACATCTAAATATTTTCAAAGCACATGCAAAAAATCAGTCAGGAAAATGCACCAAGATCCTTTGCATAGATAATGGGAAGGACTATATCAACAAATATATCCAAAATATTTGTAATGAAGTAGGCATACAGTTGCATCATATAGTTCCTTACACTCCACAACAAAATGGGGTGGCCGAGAGGAATAATAGATCTTTGAAAGATTTGGCATTTGCATGTTGCATGCAATATCTCTTCCATCAAAACTGTGGGTTTAAGCTATCAATTGTGCCTCATACATCCAGAATAGATCTCCTCATAAATCTATTACTGGAAAAACACCTTTTGAGGCTTGGACTGGCATGCAACCTAAAGTCAGTCATTTCCACATTTTCTGATCTCAAGCATGGGCTAGCATTCCTACAAAGAAGAGAAAGGATTGGAGCCTTTGAGCAAGGCATGCATGTTTGTTGGATTTTTGATGAAGTCAAAGGGTACAAATTGCTTGATATCAACATTGAAGAGCTCTTTATCGAAAGGAGTGTAAAATTTGAAGAAGATGCTTTGCATGCACCACTAAATGAACATGTTACAAAGTTTCCCTCACCATTAATTGATGAGTATGCATATGATACTTTAGATGAAAATTATGATTTAGATGAGAGTTTGTCTACTCACTAGTGGTATCACTAGTTGTTGAGCATCGAGATAATCCTTCCTCAAGAAATTTGGAAGATTCTCGACCACCTTTAGCAAAAAAATGGCAGAGCATGAGTGATATCTTAGATGATCCTACCACTGTACCTCAATTTGAGGAAATTCCACAAGAACTCTTAGCTATAGAGCCATGAATTCTTATATGATGCATGCATCTGATCAACAGAGTTATGCCGAAGAAACTAGGTATACTAAATGGGAAGCAACTATGGATGAGGAATACAACTCTCTCATTGAGAACCAAACTTGGGACCTAGTTCCGCTACCTTCCAATCGTAAAATTGTTAGGTGAAAGTTGTTTTTCTCGACCAAGAAAGCAGCAGATGGCTAGGTTAGTTGATATAAGGCATGGTTGGTGGCAAAAGGTTTTCAATTGCTACATGTTGTTGGCTATGATGAGACTTTTTCTCTAGTGGAAAAAATGGATTCCATTTGGATAGCTCTCTCCATTGCAACAACAAGAGGATGGTAGGTGCATCATATGTATGTGAAGAACATGTTTCTTCATGGTGATCGTGAGGAGGAAAACTACATGGAGCAGCTACAAGGATACGTGAAAAATTCATCTCCGGTATGCAAACTAAAGAAATGTATGGCTGCAAGCAGTCACCTAGAGTGTGGTATGCAAAGATGGATTCCTATTTGTTATCTCAAAATTTTGTATGCTGCAAATCTGATTCCAATGTTTATTTGTTGAAGAAAATTAATGCCTTGTTGATTATAGTACTCTATGTAGATGGTCTTTTGATAGCATGTAGTTTAGCGTCTTCCATTCCTGAGATTAACACTGCATTGCATAAACAATTTTCTATGATAGACATGGGCTTTCTAAATTTTTTTCCTTAGACTAGAGATCAACCAACATGGTTTTGGGATTACCATTTCTTAACCAAAGTATGCTAGAGATCTTTTGGCACGATTTCACATGAGTGACTACAAGCTAGTAGCCACACCTTTCTTATCATGGATAAAGCTTAAGAATGGCAAAGATATACCACTGGTTGGTTGCACATTGTACCATCAGGTTGTGCAGAGTAATTTTTATTTCACTAACTCTCCTCCTAATCTCTCATATGTCATAGGAGTAGTTTCCCGATACATGCAGAAGCCACATGAGTTAAACTAGAAAGTTGTAAAGAAGATCCTTTGATATGTCTAGGGGACAATCACCTATGGGGTTCATTATGCAAGAAATTATGCTTTGGATCTCATTGGGTTCACAGATTTAGATTGGGCTAGTGACAACCTTGATTGCAATTCCACCTTTGGTTATGTACTTAGTTTAGGATCCGTCCCCATTAATTGGTTAAGCAAGAAGCAAGTTACCATTTCTTTATCATCAAGAGAGGTCGAATAGAGAGGAGCAGTCAATGCCACTATTCAAACCATTTGACTACAACATTTCCTATATAATCTTGGTATCATTTTGCATCATCTGACTATCATATAGTGTAATAATCACAATACACTAAAATTTTGCAACGATCCAATACACTTATTAAATTTTTCATATATTTATTTTAAAATAACTTCAAACAATTTTGATATCATGGTTTCTTTTAATATTAATGTGAGAAAATTATCAATATCGTTTTTGTTCAAGTATAATTTTCGAAAAAAATTTAAAGATGTTAACTACTAGATAGGCATCCTTTATTATTGGAATGGGAGACTATTTTTTTTTTAATTATAAATTTTAATAAT
>APFE030835317.1:44479-78241 GCA_000404065.3 Pinus taeda
GTAAAAGATTAACGAAACCATTATTGGAATGGGAGTCCCAAACCTGGTTTAACAAAGCCATTATTGAAATGGGAGACTAATTTTTTTCTAATTTTTTTTTTTAATTATAGATTTTAATGATAGTACTAAAAATGAAAAATGCTAATGTATTTTCTTCTTACCATTACACCAATGGATGAAATGGAAAGAACTAACCTTGCATATCCAACTGAAGTATTTAAATCTGATTTTGAATTTTTTTATAGGATTATAATTAAATAATTCCTATACAATGCATAAATATCAATAAAAATTAAATTCACTTTATTGAAATTATGGCTTTGTTAAACGTGGATAACCTATTTTGACAAGTGACGTCACTCTTGAAAGCTCCATTGATTTGAAAATCGTTCTCCTACCACATGGCCCCATTCCTATTCAACTATAAAATTGATATTATAATATAATATAAGATTTGCCACGGTCAACTGTAAATTTATAATATAAATTTTTATGTTTATTGATTTGAAAAGCGTTCTCCTGCCACATGTCCCCGTTGCTATATAATATAATATAAAGTTTGTATAAATTTATAATATAAAATTTTGGGCTTATTATATAATGTTTTAAGGTTTACGATATAATATAACGTTTTTAGGACTCAATGTTTTAGGTTTTAACTTTTATAATATAATATAACATTTTCAGGTTTAATAATAATATAATGTAACAATGTGTTTTTTTCTAGGTTATAACATAAAATTATATTAGTGTTTAACGTAATTATTTAAGTTTAATAATAATATTATTAGGTTTGTGAATATTTTTCGTGGTTCTAGTGAAGGTTAGGGGCGTGTATTCGAATGTTGATGTTATAAAGATAGTATAGTTTGTGAGAGCATTTGTAGATGGCAACATAGTGTAAAAGGAAATAACTTGATTTGTATGTATAGAAGTATATGTTACAGTCATGTATATGCTGGTAAAAAGGACTCTGTGTGTGAAGAAGTCGTGTCGACTCACTCACGAGGGAATGTGAGGAATAGGAGGGAGGCCCTGCGGACATGGATACAGTGCAATATCCATGAATATTGGAGATAGAGATAACTGCATAAGGGATGCAATACAGCCGGCATCCTTTTCTTTGTACATGCATTGATCTGATCACGAAGACAGAGTACTGAGACTGTTCAAGAGTGCCACCCTGGTAGAGATAAGAATTCGGAAGAGCTCAGCGAGTCTCTGGTCCATGTGGTCAAGAGCATTTTCCAACTCTGTGGTTGACATGTTGACGGCATGGATGGAATCCCTCAGTTCATCTCGCATGTTGGAGGATGACTTGGACGTCCTGTTCATGATGTGTCTGTCCAGTAAATTGTTGAGGTTTCCAACTGTAATATCTGCCCTGTTCAACTCATGCAAGCAGACTTTGAATGATGGCGAACTCTTTCTCTGCATCTCCATAGCTTCCTTCAATTTCTGTTGCATCATGTTGGTCATACTGTCGACGTCCATGAGAGAAGGAAGACTGCTAGGACTGATAGTCTTTTTCCTTTTAAGAAAGCCGGCACCAGGTATAAATGAGCGGCATGGTGTGTTGAAGGAAAGAGAAGCCACAAGTGCTGTGCAGACAAATATGGTAATGCCCTTCGCTTCCTTTATGGCTTCTTCAACGCCTGATCTATCCATTGCTGTTGCCGTTGCTGTTGTAGGTTGAAGGCTATCGGCCATTCGCTTCAAAGTAGACATGCATTTCGCTAACTTGGACTCCATGTCCTTGTTCTTCCTCAACTCAACCGTGCATTTGTCAAGGGAGTCTTTTGCCTTCATCACTTGATTATTCATCTGGGCATGGGCGTGAAGTAAGCCATGTGGGCGATCTGTACTGACATGTTGTGCTTCTTTATTTCTGACATGCACTCTCTCAACACATTGCACACATCAAGCAGATTGACCAGGTCTTCCATATGTCGGCTCAACCATTTTCCATCTGCATTACTGTCTATCTGCATGTGCGGGTACAATTCCTTCAAACTAGAATAGATAAATAGCACGACATCCAGCGCCTCCCCAAGCCAACCTGTGGAAAAATTGTACGCCTCTGGCTGCTGCTGTTGCTGTTGTATGAGTATCTCCAACTTAGCTTGAAGTTGGCACTGAAAATCAGCCAGGATGGGGTGTTCTCTGGAAACTGGCATGCTCCTTGATCTCTTATGCTGCCATGGCTACGAACAGCAGAAGGCATGAATGAGTGAAGAGCAGCTCCAAGAGAAATGAGGGAAGAACTCATGACTGCGACCAATGCTCGATCGCTTAATTTCCTCCTTCCTAGGATCAATATCTGATTATTTCTCTCTATGGAACTGCGGTTGTAGTTTCTTGCCTCTCGGAGCATGTAAGGGGCATATTAATACAAAGTTTACACATCCGTCCGGATCAGCGAGCACGAGAATAAGTACCAACACATGGTGGACAAAAAGAATAGTGTAGAGAATCTGTGATATCACTAATCTAATTTAAGCCAGCCATGTGTGTTCCTTGCATATGGAGGGTGTCTCCCTTCCCAGCGACATGCGGAGACGAGCATTTTATATATGATGTGAAGGCCTCATCAGTAGTTTCCAGCGACATAAAGAATCAAGTAAGATTAAAGTAAAATTTAAGCAGCACTACATGTCTATGCAAATGCACATGGAGGGCACGTCAACGGCGAAGTAATTCACCTTGTTTCATCTAATATATTCCCACTTAATAATTTCTCGGTAATGTGCATCACCCAATCCAAACTTCTTGTCGAGAAGACCAGGTAACGAAAAGGAAAAGGAGGTAATTGGTTGGTCGCTAGGCATGGAAACAGAAAGGAGGAGAAATAATAATGGGAAACCAAAGGAAGAATCTGAAGTTTGTTTCTTTTGCTTCTTCTTTATATTAATAGAAAAAGAAAGAGTACATTTATAACAATTCTTTTCTTTCTTTCCATGCCAATCATTTACATCTGGAATAGATCTCACATGTTAATTTGGTTCTTAAATTTTTAGCATTGTGTATCCTACTGTCCAATTTCTTACTTCTATTCAGATTAGTATTGCCTATGCCCTCAAAAATGAAAAGTATGCCAGAATATCACTTTTTCAAGTCTTCTTATTGCTATTCAGCTTATACATTATATTCACCCCAAAGTTATGACATACCGAATATTTTATGAGTAATTAATGGTGCTAGCCTTAATCATGAATCCAAGCAGAAAAATATAATTTACCTAGATCCCTAGCAATTCATCTCTTCGAAAGTAGCAATTCCTCTCTTCGAAATCCACTGTCATGTTTTTCTCCCTATATATGTGGTCAAAATTGATATGTTGGAAGGTGCTTACTTCTGATCTTCATCCAGTTAATTAATATGGGTGGACTAAAGCTATTGCAGTCCTTGACCCAATCTATGATGCCCTTAGCATCACCATATATATGAATACGCTCCATACGAAGCCATTTTTCCACTATGAAAAGTCCCCAAAGTGTTATGACCTCTGCTAAATTGTTTGTGTCCTGTCCACCTTCCCACCAAAAATGAAAAAAATTTCCTAGCTCAATGTCTATGAATGCACCGCACCCACATTTTCTCTTAGAGCATGCACCATCAAAGAATCCCACACATAATACTTTCCATATGTCTCTGAATTTGCATTTCCTATAGTTGTTCCTCTTCTTCGATCGTCCAATTTCATTGAATATTGCATTGTCTTTATGACATCTTCCCGAATCACTGCTCCTTTTTGTTCAAATATGAGAGCGTTGCAGATGCACGAGATGGACCAGATGATGTATAGAGGGAGGGCTCTGAAACTTATGTGGGATTTGAACCATGAGCATAGGCAAGAAGGAAATGTTTGATAATGTCAAAGTGGTGCAATGTTGTAATTTTCGAAGACCTCATCCCATAGTGCCATCACAAACGAACAATGGAGAAACAAATGAGATGTGTCTTTTGATCCCCTCTAACATAGAAGACAAATGTGAAGGCCTAAAAATCCTCATCGTTGTAGGTTGTTCCATGTCAGAACTCTGCCATGAATTACCAAACAACTAAAACATTTAATTTTGTTAGCAAGATTCCACTTCCCTATGCCTTGAACCCATTTTGTAAAAAAAATCCCTCTCGTTCCTGGGTAGACTATTGTATATGTCTTTGACCATTGGAAGACCCTTTTTTGGTATGCCTTCCCATGACATGAAGTCCTCTTAGTCACTGAGGGTGATGCCTGCATTTCGAAGTTTAGTGATATAATTTTCCCATTCATAAACATATGCATTTGGCATCCCTAAGTCACCTACCATTGTCCACTTGTTGGTCTATATTATGGAAGCTTTGTTGAATGATTTATTTGAGAAAGTTTATATCTTTTCCATGGATGAAGTTAAGAATATGAACAGAAAATGAATGGTTTCTAATCATACCTTTAATAGAATCTAAGCTGATATTGATATTGGAGCTATCACCGACCTCCCAATGAACATAGCCCAAAATCCATTGTAATATTTTCATCATACTCCTCCAGATGTAAGATGCACTTGCTTTCTTCCTTGCCCTATTGCTTACCCATGTAGAGAAATATTGTCTATACACGTATTTTTCCTTTATCATAAGTGGCCATTTATTGGATCCAAACACAACCCTCCACATGTTTTTTTATCATCAAATCCATGTTGAAAGTTGAAGGGTCTATGATCCCCCAACCTCCTTCATCGATTGGTCTAGCTATTTGTGGCCATTGAACCAAATGTATTTTCCCTGAAAGTTGTGTCTCTGCCCATAAAAAGCATCCCATGATTGATTGAATCCCTTTCATAATTTCATGAGGCAGTAGAAATAGGTGCATCTAGTATACCGAGATATTTTATAACATTGTTTTTATCATTATCATTCTACCTCCCATCGTTAGCCATCAATGTTTCCAATAATCGAGCTTCTTATGGAACCTTTTTACCAACCAGTCCCAATCCTTGTTGCAATATCTATTTGGCTTCAGCCTGAACCCCAAGTATATTATTCCTTCATCAATATGGCTGGAAACAACTCCAAAAAGCACACAAATTTCCTTAACCACTGCTTCCTCTCTACTATTCTGAATCAAGATAGATTTTGTGCCATTCATACATAATCATGTTTCATATCCAAATGACTTGATGATGTTATGAATACATGACCATTCACTAATTGTTGCTTTCCCATTGAATAATAGGTCATCGACAAACATTAAATGAGAAACATCTTGTTGTATAGATACTCTTATCCATGAAATTAATCCTTTCCCCTTAAATTGCACATTTTTCTTCTCAAAATGCCAATCACGAAGAGAAATAGCATGGGCGACAGAGCGCAAGCCTGTACCAGTCATTTACATGCAAAGAGTAATTGAGATGGCAGCCCATTTATAATCAGTGAAAAAATAGATGTCTTGATGCACGCCATAATCTAGTGAATGTTCAAAGGTGACATACCTGCTTTGATCAATCCCAGTTTAATAAATTCCTAGTCAATGCAGTCGTATGCCTTGATCAAATCCACCTTGAGGAGATACGAGTAATGCTTCCGAGATTTAGTACTGTGAAGTATCTCCTGAGCTATGTCGATGGCGTCCTATATTTTTTTGCCCTCAATGAACCTAAATTATTCTTCATTTATGTGCTTTGACTAAATCGACTTGAGTCTACAGGCGATCAAATTTGAAATCATTTTATATATTGAATTGTAGAGGGATATCAGCCTAAAATATGCAAATGTATTGGGGTTCTCCTTCTTTGGTATCAGAGCTATGAATGTGGCATTGACAGCCCCCCAAATAAAACCATTAATATTGGATTCCTAAGAAACCACTAAAAGGTCCGGTAACATCAAATCCATGAAATGAGTAAATAATTCAACCTCCCACCCATCCGTACCAAGATTCTTTTCCTTAGCACATTCCCTTAGAGTCTCGATCATCTCTTCTCTCGATACAGGATGTCCCAATTTATCATTATCCTCCCTAGTAACATATTAGGGAGAAGAGAAATAAAGTCTGATTTAGATGAAAAAAGAATGATCCTGAGCCATAAATTGCCCCTTAAAATGAGATATCACTGCGTATTCCAAGGAAAATTGTGTAGTAAATTCATTACCATCAGAGTCCCATATCTTCCTTGTGGACTTGAAATGTTTCCCGAGGTTGGATTGCTGGTGAAAGTATTTCAAGTTTTTGTCCCCCACTTTAATCCATATAGCCCATCTTTTCAGTCAGATATCTTCTTCTTATGATTGAAGAATCAAATTCCTTTTAGCCTCCAGCTCAATAATATTAGATCGGTATGAGTCTAAGAAGTATTGAGAGTCTGCAGGATCATTAAATAAATGAAGTGAGTTGTCTATCTCAAGTAAAGATCTTTGTTCCTGGATATTCTTACCTTTGATTCATGAGTGTGCCTCCTTTTTCAATGCATTTAATTTCAGACACATAGATGCCATACAATTATATGGAGGAGGTGTCAAGGACCTATTCCAAACATCATAAACCACAGCCCTAAAATATTCCAACTCTAGCCATCTTGGACTAAATTTGAATGGGTGTGATCTCCTCATATCCTCCCCATTCCAAGATAGCATTATCGACAGATGATCCGAGATGAATGATGAAATAATGCACAATTTATTACCCACCAAATTTTTTATCTATGATTGACTCATCATGAATTTGTCTATCCTCTTGGATATTCCCTCCCCTCCAGTCCGCTCGTTCCTCCAAATAGGGGCCATGGGATCCATAACAAAGTCAATAAGTGTATGGGCTCCCATCATTCCTATGAAGTATGATGACATTGGATCTTCAAGAGACTTATGACCCCATATCTCACTCATCCCCAAAGAAAAATTTAAGTCCCCTAGAATAATCAAAGATTTTAGACCCAATAGTCGAGATCTTCAATCATTCTCTCAAAATATTCCATGACCAGAATAAGGTGTATATTTATTGATAATCTGTAACATGTCACACAACCCCGCCATGTATCTAGATAATAACATACCTGCACATGAGGGATATGCCTTTAGCTAAAATGGGTTCCACATCACCCCCAAACCTTCGGATAATCTATTCGCATCAGATGCGCAAACACGCCACTCAGGATAGGTTGATAACATGGCCTCCCATGATTTTTCAATAATGATCATGGTTTCTTGAAAGAGTAACATAGAAGGATTATATGTCTTGACAAAACGCTTGAGAGAGGAAATATTGGGTGATGCTCCCAATCCCTTGATAGTCATGGAGATAATGATCATGGGGGCACACCTAGGTTGTGTGCATCCCTCTAAGGACCCGAGAACCTCCAAAATCATATATCGATATATGGAAAACCATGAAAGTAGTATTTATGCTAAAGAGAGAATCAATGCGATCATGCCCCAACAAGGGAGAAAGATCAATAATATTGCAATATGATACCTTCTTATATCTAAGGGGTCTCTTCTTACGATGGGTAAAATTCTGAGAATAAGGTGGGCCAGAGGAGTCCTTCGCGTTATAAGAGAAATACCTATTAATGGTCAGAGGTTCGAGAATATCAGATGAACCAATCAAGGCTTCTAGATCCCTATCAGGTAAAAGGGACTAAGAGGGATGTCCTTTATCTGAAGGATTGAAGGAAGGGAAATGGAAAAAATGAGGTCCAGGGGATGAAGAAAAGGTACCAAGGAAAGAATATGGGCTACCAGTTTCCAAAAAAACCAGAATCCCTACTGAAAGATTTGGAAAAAATTAGGGGCCTATCCTTAGCTAATAAGGTAAAGCATTCGAGGGATAAGAAAAGGAAGACTTCTCACAAGGGTACGTAAAAACAACGTTGATAACATCATATTGATTTTTCAAAGAGGGTTCCAGAATAGTTTGGATATCGATGCTTTGAGGTGCCGGACCATGAGCCGTGTCTATAGGAGGACACACAGGTTGGATCCCATGTGCTCCAGGAAAGCTAAAACCATTATAAGTTTCCAATTTCTCCCAAAATCTTGAGATCAAATGCCCTGTATTGTGACATTGAAGACATATGTACCTCCACTAGCACCCATGCCATTCACTTATTTAATTGTCCGAAACAACCCTCATCCCAGTAGTAAAACTTCCCTATGTGATTAGAAATTTCTGAGACCAAAATGACATTCCAAAGCTCTAAGGGCAAGCCTAGAATTTTTTCCCATATCAAATTACAATGAGGGATCTTTGGGAAAAGGTCAAAACTTGCCTTCCACCTTTGAAGAATTAGAAACATGCATCCCTTAACCTATGGATCCTTTAAAATCTGCTCAGCGTATTCGGGACTAAGAAAATGAAAAACAGTCCATCCATTAAATAAGATGCTCACTTTAGGCTTATACTTCAAGATAGGGAATTGTAACACCCTCCTCCGACATCTACCCAAGTAACTGACCAACCGGGGTAAACACGTGACGAGAGGCTACTATGATCTTATTCGTCTCCCCATTTACAGTTAAGGAAGTGGAACTAATATGACACAACTAATCTTACCTTCTACACATGCAACAAAACCCCCAGGAGCCATCCAACCCGTCTAGGTGACCAACCCTTGTGATTTGGGTTCCTTCAGCTACTGGGATCATCCAAGATCTTTTACTTCTGTGATATTGTTAGAATTTCATCTAAGAGAACATAAAAGAACACATATGGATGCTTAAGAAAGAGGAAACATGACAACGATCAGCAAGTCAAAACACACAACATTTGGTCACCAAGTTCGCACAATGTGGACTACGTCTTTGGACCCAGTGTCAAGGTGGTGTTGGTCGCTTCATATAATGCTGGAAATGATGATGATGTACATGGACAACACTTTTTCATTGCAAGTTCATATTCACTGAAACAAGAGTTGATTATCTCTCCACGAGACGTTCCACTTACAGAAATTCTCACTCAAGAAGGCTTCCTCTTAGCATGACAAACTAAACTAATCTGACGCAATGTGAAAATGATCATCCCTTCAACATTGTTGCATAGGGATCTCCGCAAAAATACATAGCATGACAAGCTAAATACATCTCACATAATGTGGCAAAATGTATCCCACAAGATAACATCAAGCAAGGATCTCAAAACATAATACATCCTCTCAGCAATTATGAAGGAAAACAAGACATGACTGATTCATGTATCTTTAGCTCTGAAGTTGGCCAAAAAAATGGAAGGCTCAGCTGCAAAAAATCGCCGCACCATTGAATTTTTTTCGTCGAGAGGTGTAAAATTGACTATCCATTAAAATCTAGACTTGTAGGAATCTTTTAGATTCCCCATGATTCTCCAAAGATTCTATTCTCTGAGACGACTGCAGATATACAACTCAGATAACAAATATGATATCGACATTATGATCCTTGCGAGATTCTGAGACTTTTGAGTATAAAGTTGGCTTCATTCTAACTCTAGCGAATTTCAGCCTCCAAGGAATCGAGAAGGTTCCCTCAAGATTCTTCAAGGATTATGCTCTGCTGGGAATCTAGAAATATTCTGCTCCAATCGTGATTCCAATTTCACCATCTCATTCCCTATGAAATTTTGGTTAAAATGACTGTAAAGTTGATATCATTCTGACGACATGAAAATTTACCTCCCCATGGAATATTTCAGGCATCAAAGAATATTCTGTGCAAAATATTATCTATCTCATAATGCATGCCATCATGGTTCCACCTGTATGTAATTTCATGGTTCCACTTCAAAATTCATTCACGATTATGCTACATTCCGCCACCTCCCGGTTTCGACCTCCATGCTCCGTCGGTTTTCTCTCTATTTCGCGACTTCCCCCCTCGAATGAGAAAACGCAAGGTTTATATGGTGGTCGGCTGGCAGACTTTGCGAAGCTCCCACCCTTGGCATGGTGGTTAGGCAGAGTAGTTGAGGCGGGGAGGTTGGGGGATCAAGTCCCACCCCTCCCAACTTATCGTGTTATTTGCTTATTTTATGGCGCGGTTTGTTTTGCATTATTTTGGCGATGCTCGCTTGGGGGTCAGCCATCTGGGCTGGGTGGGTTTGACCCCCACCAAATCCCCTATATGGTGAAGGCTATAATATGGATTGGGGGCGGTGGGGTTTCACTGCCTACCACCCCAAATAATAACATTGCTTGTTAATGTGTGCGGTTGGGTGGCGGGGGTGGTGGCTTTCCACGTGTTTAATTATTTTTTTTGTTATTTTTAAAATAAAATGACATTTTAAAATCACTAGAAAATAAGGGTCACAGGGAAAATTAAGTAGGCACCAATTTTTCCCATCCCGGTGGCCAGAGTCTGGTGGCCGCTGCTGGTGCAATTTGTAGGTCCTTTAACCCTCCCACTTGGCCAAGTCATCCCTAAGCTTAGATTCGAGTGTTGTTTACACCATTGGAATCAGGGGGATGAGCATTACGATCTGATGCTGGGTTTGTCACAATTTGACCACTTATAATTTTGACCATTTATGAGCCCTTTTGGACTTCTCCATGTGTCTAGAGCCACCTGGATCAATCCTCCCCACTTAGGAGCTTTTGGTACTCGAAAAGCAGGAAATTAATCTGCAACTTTCGGGTACATTCTCTTCACTATAAGTGTCCTAACAGGTCACCCTTCCTTCTCCTTCACCTTTGTCTTTCGGAGCCATAAGAAATGAGCCGACATGTGCATCCTCTGCAAACATGTAGTACATTTATGCAAATTACATGCTTAATTTACATTGCCAACTAATGATCGAAGCATCCCATACTTGCCACAAGTTTATAACACATACTTTGTGGTCAATTTTACATCAAAATGGAAAAAATACCACAGTTATGAAAACAAGGCAAAATATCACTAGCGTTTAAACAAGTGATGGAAAACACATTATCACTTTTACAATTTAAAGTCGCAACAAATGATCTAGAAAAATAAGTCCATGACAAGCTAACATATCCAGAAAAACCATCTTTCACTTATCAAAGTGAATGGATCATCCCCTTTGTGGGAGATTCTCCTGTCGATCAACTCTTTCAACTGCTTTCTGCATGGATTCTTTGTCCTTAAGGTGCTATTCTGGATGGAGCCTCCAACATGTGGCTCTCTGATGACCAACTCTATTGCAATGACTGCAATAAGTGTTCTTCCTCCAGGTCTACTTAACATGGTTCTTTCTCTGCTGTGGAGAAGGCCTTTCATGCCTCATCCTCTTTCCATTCTCTTCTAGTACTCAACAAATACATGGTTATCTAAACCACAAAATGTACATGTTTTTCGATGCCATGATTTATGTTCATCATTAACAACATTCTTGTCATCAAAATGAAATTTGGAATACTAAGACTTCTTATACCTTTCTTGGTTGTCTCTAGTGTAATTATGGCGATGAGAGCTTGCCTCGGGTCTTTCTCTGTAATGTGCACTATCATGGGTGTTACAGGTCCATTTGGGCACATCAACCCCAACTTACAAATCAGCATTATTAGGGCGCATCAAACCTTAATTCAGTTGTTACATACCCTAAAGAAGTCAACCATCAGAATGCCTAACTTCCCATGAAGTTTCATGACCAAAATCATCCAGAAACTACCTCTAAGAAGATCAGCGCAGGTACGCCTTCATTATGGTGTGCTACAATGCAAACCATACATTGATAGGGTGCTATGAAGCACACTTGGTCCCTGTTTGGCCTGTGTTGGGCGAATTTGAGCGAATTTCCATTGGAGTTTGAAAGATTCCTTATCCATTGGATGCCTCTAGATGTTTCTCAAACCTATATACTCCTTTAAGCTCGTATTTAGATGAGGAAGGGAGTTAAGGAACATCAATCCCTTATCCATTCCTCCATGGAACTAAATTCTAAGTTTGGGAGGGCATTCATGATCACCATTTATGGCATAACTTCTTTCATTTACCCATAAAAATACCACTCATCTAAGTGATCAGGGGCTGGAAATTATTGAATTATAGGGAGATGCTATTAGTATGAGATTTGAGTTGATTCCAAGTATTGTAGTGATGTCAAAATGTCTTACTTATTATGAGGAGAGGATGGGATTGAACTGGAGGAGTGATGTTGAATCGAGCAATGGGTTGTAACTCTTCCTTTTACTAATAAAGTGTTCAAAGCTTTTTCCATATGCTTGTGTTATTCATTTATGCTTTCATATGTATATCATGTACTTGATTCCATGCTATGTTTAATCAATAGATCATTATCATATGCTTTGATTGGTTGTTGTGTTCTATCTATGTGCAGGTACTCTTCAAGCTGATTAAGTACAGAGAGGAGCGACAAAATTGGTCAAGGGAGATAAGGAGCAAGAGAAGGCTACAGTTAGGCTTCTTTGCCTCTTATTTAATCTATTGCTCATAGGAAAAGTAGAGAACTCTTTAAACTATTTTTTTAAACTTAGCTACTAGTCTAGGGGTTTAAGTGTTTATCCGTAGACACTAAAAGTTCCCAAAACAAATTGGAAACCATACCGGGGAACGATCATCCATCTTAGTAGCTTATCCACCTCCTTAGACACCTTGACATAATTTACTTGTTGTAATTAAGCCTTTTGCATTGAATTTTGGTCGAAAATTTGAGGTTAGAGGACTCTTGAGTGGCCTCACAAGAATCAGCGCAAGCTAGCCTTAGAGACAGTGCTCTGCAACGTAGTTAGGCATTCTTTGACGTATGTTGATTAACCTTGAAATATTTCAATCAACGTAGTTGGGCCCTATTTTACCTGTGCTGATCAGTGCAGATAGGCCCTCTTTTACCTACGCTGATCAATCTTGAAATCATTGAAATTAGTGCAGGCTTTAGTGAGAGACAGTGCCAAAATTCCTTTGATTGCTTGCTTACTGAATGTCATTGATGTCATTTCTCAAAAAATAGGTTTTCATCTCCTTAGCCAGCCCTACTTTGATTGGATTGATTAATGTTTCTTTAATGTTTTCTTAGTCATTATCAGTCTATAGTCAAAGTTAGTTTTTGGTCGATTGATATTTATCGAAAGAAAGTGTTGTAAAGTCTTCTTTTCCTTGGGAAATTGAATTTTCATAAATTCTTCATTCATAAAAGATTGATTGACTGATGTGTGCATATGATTAATCTTTGTTCGAAAGAAAGTGTTGTAAATTCGTCTTTTCCTTCGAAAATTGAATTGTTGTAAAGTCTTCATTCATAAAAGATCGATTGATTTATATGTGCATATGGTTTGTCTTTTCGTCGAAAGTGTCGTAATTCCTCCTTTCTTTGAAATCAAAAGTGTCGTAAATTCTTCCTTTCCTTGAAAAGAAATTGTTTCAAAATCGTCATTTTTATGAAAAGAGATTTTTGATCAATTGTGCATATTTCCTTTTTTTCATCATAACATTAAGGGATTTGAAAATAAAAACTTGCATCGTTCATATGCTTGAAAGTAATAGCTAGGGAAATTGCATTAGATATGATCTTTGCTCTTTGTCAAATATCTGATTGCTCTATCCCTACTAGCTAAGGATTTTCATTGTTAAATTAAATGGAAATAATGCTTATCATATTAGTTGCATTTTAGAAATTGAAAACATACATCATGTGGTGAACCTTGAAAGGAAAATTCTAAAAAAGATCAACTTAAAAATTATCTGAATTTACCTAATGGAGCATTGTCACTAACGAAAAACATTTAGAGGTCTAGGCTAGAGATGTGTTCCGGCGTTGTAAAACAAAGCAGCTATCGCTAACTTGTCTATAATACATCCCGAGTGTGATACCTCATTCCACGTACGTGAGTATATCGTAGCTCGTCCATGTACCTTCGGGTATATAGGGTAGTGTTACAATACATAAAGTATATGGGAATGCTCTCACGGTGTGGTTTTTCATTAGACAACACTTATACGGACTGGGCCTCCACATACCTTCAGGTATATATAGGAGGACAAATCTAGGTTACTATCCATCCTTAGGTAACCGAGTTGGCCACCTTGTACATTGTGATACACCGGACACAACATTTGGGGAGATTGTCTACCTGTACTTCTTGGTTCTCGAGGAGGTATTCTGCAGTTCATAATTGCTTGGTAAACCTTTTGCCTAGATTATCCCTCTTTTATCTTGTTATGTTACTTTGATTAAAATAAAATTAATTGATCGCGGATAACATCCTCCACACTCGCTCATTAGTTGATCTTAGGTTAAAGCATATGGCAACAAATCCGGAGTCCACCGATCAATGAATTCCTTTTGATGGGAATCCTAGTCCTTTTCCTCCTTTCATAAATATTGGTGCTCCATATATGGCTACATTGTCCATTCCAGGATTTACCATTGGCTTGCCAGTATGGTTGTTTTCGACCTCCTTGGTTCAAAATGTCGTGACTTCTCCGCAATCAAGTATACCTCCAACTGGACAAAATCAACCTCCAGTTGATACTAAAGTTGATCCTTTGCCTTCTTGCTCAGTTTTTTCTTCCTCCCCTTCTTCCTCTTTGCCTAATGAAAGTATTGATACTAGTAACCAGGTGGCTAAGAAGAAGAAGAAGAAGAAGAAGAAGACGAAAATTCAGTAGAGGGGAAATCAAGCAACCATTGCTTTGAATGCAACATCTAATGAGAAACTGTTCGTCAAGCCTCACAAAGTTTAATATCCATGAAAACTTTGTGCGGGAGACCATATTCTTCGAAATTGTCCTGATATTCCTCAGATCTTAGAAGAATGGTCTTCTCGTTCACATCATCCTATGTCATCAACTTCTGGAGATCATATTGGTGACACACCATCAACTACTGGTAGTAAAGTTCATGGAAAGAAGGGTAAATTTAAGTTTCCATGTAGGTTATGTGAAGGGAATCACCCACTTCACCTTTGTCCCTATCTGGACGAAGCCAAAAGAGGGTTGGATAACCATCCTTCTTCACCGCAGCGACTTCCATCTAGTGACAGGAAACTCTCCCTAAATCCTTCACTGGTTGATGAATTGACTAACCAAAATCAACTGTCGATCAAAACCACTATCTCTGAAAGTGAATCATATGAGTCTATACCCAACCCAAATCAACCGGTCGAGGTAACAATTGACCCGATTTCACCTTCAGCAAATTGTACCTTTCCCGAAGAGAGTGAACATGATACCACTCATGTTATTTTTGTTTCTTCAAATTCTAATGAGCTTGGGGGCAATCCTCCAGTTCCATCAAGGCAGGAGGAAAATCCTCCTTTTCTCGTAACTCAAGGGGTTAATCCTCCCATTTCTACGGTACCCCCTCCAAGTAGTCTAGCCACTTCCTTTGATTGGAATCCACTGACAGGATTTCGTCTTCCTTCTTATGTGCCCTTCCAGATCATAGTACAAGTTTGTAATATGATTGTACTTGACACTATTATAGATGAGGGTGCATCAGTGAGTATCCTTTCCTCAACTTCTTGGCAAGTGCTCGGTTCACCGCCACTTGTGCCAGTTACCCAGAATCTATTGGCTTTTAACAGAGGAACCAGTAAAACAATAGGGACCCTTCCACAGTTACCTATTACTTTGGGAGGAAAAATAATTTATCTTAATGTGATGGTAGTTCCAAGCCTTAATATTACAATTTACTTCTTGGGCACGACTATGTATATGACATGGAAGCCATTGTTTCAACACTCTTTCAAGTGATTTGTTTCCTGCATCAAGGCAAAATTGTCACCGTTGACCATCTTTCTTTTCCCGGTCCAAATATGGCTTCCAGTCAACCATCTTCCCTAATTGGTCCTTTTGTACCAGTGGTATCATCCTCGCCACAGGTTAATTATGTGGCAACCTGTTCCATACCTACATCAGCTAACGATCAATTCAGTGATGTTGTACATCATGTACTGGGGGCATTGGAACTGGATCTCTTCATGACTTCTAATGATTTGTGATCAAGGAATACAAGGATAGTTCCTTGTCTTGTGTCAACCTCGTTAAAAAATGAAACAGGTCCACGAGGATAGTTCCTTGTTTTGTGTCAACCTCGTTAAAAAATGAAACAAGGAGTTTGAGGATAGTTCTTTTACTATGTCAACCTCATTAAAAAATGAAACAAGGTCCCATGTTCCAAGTTGAATCTTTCATTAGATCTCGTAAAATCCCAGTCGAGTATGTTCACTTGATCTCGTAAATGAACCATCATTCCATCCACTTGATAGCCATGAGTAGTCTACTTAGGTGAATGTAATGAAGCTTGGGGGCATGCACCTAATGGTAAAGTTAAGTTTCCCTGTATGTGAAGGGAATCACCTCATTCACCTTTGTCTCTATCTAGACAAAGCTAAAAAGGTGTTGGATAACCATCCTGCTTTACCACAACAACTTCCATCTGGTTATAGGAGACTCTCACTTTCATCATGCTGGGGACATGCAAACCAATTCCAAGCATAGTTTTTCATTTCAAGATTGTGTAAAAATGAAACTGAATCCAAGCATAGTTTTTTTTTTTCAAGCTTGTGTGAAAATGAAACTGTATCGAAGCGTAGTTCCCTATGGTTCAATCTTGTGTAAAAATGAACCCATTTCCATTTTAACCCTTGTGATTTCCATTCTATCAACCTTTTCATCATATGAGCCTTGGTTGTTTCATTCCATCACCACCATCCCTTTGGCTGATCATACACTTTCACTTGGTTGTTTTACCCTTTTTGAGGAACAATTGCAATGAGTGGTCTTATTAGCCAGCCTCTTCACATAAATCAACATGTTTTCAGAAGTTCCAACATCACTGAAACCCGTTTCTACCCTAGACACCACTCGTTCCTCAAAAAGGAGTCCTCTTTAAGATATTTTTAGACTGTCTAAACATAAAAAAGATTTCCAAGCACTTGCCATTTCCAGCTTGTTAACGGATTGGAAACGATATCTCTCTTGTAATATTTTACGCTTTTTCGGACTTGAGAGAATAATTTACGGAAACAAACTTGTGGAGTTTTATTTTTTTCCCTTTTCAAACTCTCTAAACATGAAAATGACCGAGTTATCTTTGTTGTTAAACTCGTTAAAAACATCAAATAGCGACAAACTTGTCCATCTAGACAAGACCGAGCTTCACCTTCGCTAGACTCGTTAAAACATCAAATAGCGATGGATTCACCCAAAGGGTGAAATTATACAACAAGCATATGTTATCCTCCTCAAACTTAACAAAAATAAAGAGGTACTGGTCAGCAATGATTGGGGAAAATGGGAAAAAGCCGAAAAAACTTTATGGTTGCAAGTCACTCTCGAACATGACACTTTCACCTCATCATCGTGACTATGTGGGTCGGGTCATTCAGCTTGATGATTATCACACAGTTGGTCTATCATACCATCCATTACTTTGTTTTGGGTCAATGCTACCAATTCATATTAGCGTCACCGACATGTTCAAAAGAAGTCATCCAGTTCAAACTTCATCCTTTGCAATACCATAAACCTTCATTTTCATGACCGCCATTCCTGAACCTTGTGTCATCACTCAATTTTCCATCCCCAAAATCATTTACCTCATTTCATGTTGTTGATGTGGGATACATCAAGGCCCTTCTGCGATGAGTCACTTCTTGTCGACATCAGCACATCATCCAAAAAGTTGACTTAGAAACACCCCTTCAGTACCTTGAGGCTTGCATACATCAATGGAAGGTTTCTCGCTTCTGGCGATAGGATGACATGACTGGCATTCCACCGAAAGACTTTGTATGGGGTTTGACATAAAGTCATTTATTCACACCATGTGAAATGTACTGTAGTACCTTGAGGGTCATTATCATTATCTGTGATTCCTCTCGCGTTTGTTAACAGCTTACATCATTGGCTAGTAATCAAATGATGTCTTCCCATGTTCGACTTCAGAACATCTTTTCACATGGTTAGACTTGTACTTGAGTGAAATATTGAACAGGATTGAAGACCCCGAATCTAGTTTCATCCATCCAGGCTGCGATATTTTTAGGAGTACTAAATCAAATGTACAATGGCCTTACATTCATGAGTCTATATCTGTAAACGACTATATTTGTACATGTAATGAAAGTTTATAAGCTGAGCATGGGTATGCCTTCCCTAAACAAGTTCATGAGAAAAAATAAAATTATCATGATATAAGTATTGTAATTGATGCAGGTCACCTTCCACTTTGAAACCTCCTCTCCACATGATAAAGCATTTCACTCAACATACATATTTACAACTTCATGCTTTAGGGGGCAATCGTTACACATCCATTTGGGTAGATCAACCCCAACTTACAGATCAGTATTATTAGGGCCCACCAAACCCTAATTCAGTTGTTACATGCCCTAAAGAAGTCAACCATCGGAATGCCTAACTTCCCAAGAAGTTTCTTGACCAAAATCGTCCAAAAGCTGCCTCTAAGAAGATTAGCGCTGGTAGGCCTTCATTAGGGTGCGCAGCAATGCAAACCATACACTGATAGGGTGTTATGCAACACACTTGGTCCCTCTTTGGCCTGTGTTGGGTGAATTTGAGCGAATTTCCATTGGGATTTGAAAGATTCCTTATCCATTGGATGCCTCTAGAATTTTCTCAAACCTATCTAGTCCTTTGAGCTCGTATTTGGATGAGGAAGGGAGTTAAGGAACATCAATCCCTTATCCCTTCCTCCATGGAACTAAATTCTAAGTTTGGGAGGGCATTAATGATCACCAATTATGTCATAAATTCCTTCATTTACCTATAAAAGGACCACTCATCTAAGTGATTAGGGGCTAGAGATTATTGAATTATAGGGAGATGCTGTTGGTATGAGATTTGAGTTGATTCCAATTATTGTAATGATGTCAAAAGGTCTTGCTTATTATGAGGAGAGGATGGGATTAAACTGGAGGAGTGATGCTGAATCGAGCAATGGGTTGTAACTCTTCCTTTTACTAATAAAGTGTTCAAAGATTTTTTCATATGCTTGTATTATACATTTATGGTTTCATATGTATATCATGTACTTGATTCCATGCTATGTTTAACCAATAGATCATTATCATATGCTTTGATTGGTTGTTGTCTTCTATCTGTGTACAGGTACTCGTCAAGTGGATTAAGTCCAGAGGGAGAAACATAATCGGTCAAGGGACACAAGGGGAAAACGAAGGCTACAGGTAGGCTTCTTTGCCTCTTATTCAATCTATTGATCATAGGAAAAGTAGAGAACTCTTTAAACTGTTGTTCTAGACTTAGCTACTAGTCTAGGGGTTTAAGCATTTATCCGTAGACACTAAAACTTCCCAAAACAATGGGATGATGGTGATGCGCTCGGCCTATCATTCCCTTTCCATGATGGTTTCAACAATGTCTTGGAAGCTTCTGACACCTTTGAGCATTGTCCTTCAATGTGTCCCAAACCTGTGAATCGAGGTCTCTGCACAACCACCAATGGTTGAGTTATGCCTTGGCCATTAACACCAAGTCCTCCTCCTTTCTACCACATCTTGGTAAGGAGTCTCATGCCATTTCCTATAATCGGTACTTCCACATTTGCAACAGAAATAGTGTCATGTGAAAATGAATCTAAAGAAATTAACATTGTTTACCTCCACTGTTGATTCAGAAGTAGGTGATGAGGGCTTATCTAAGCCTTCGTTGAGCTTCAACTCCTCCAAGGCATTTATCTTGGCTTGTAGCTGAAGCTATAGTCTCTTCTTCTCCTCCTCTTCTTGTAGAAGCCTCCTTAATTCAGCATCCTTTGCTTGAAGGCTTTGGTTGTTTCGCTTCAATTCTTCCAAGGATGCCTATGAATATTGCAACTAAAGCTGCAATCGATGCTTCTCGTATTTTGCTTTTCATAGAAGCATCTTCAATTCAATGTTATCTTCTTGAAGACTCTGTCTGATCTCCTCATTCGAAGGAGGAAGCATCTCTCCTTCACTTGATTGAAAACATAGAAAAGAGATGGGGGGATGATTTAATAGAAGGGATCCCTCAGACACTAAAAGAATCCATATCCACCCTCCTGTGTTAGACATTTTTAGAAGACATCAGTGGCTAGGATTATTTGAATTATTGAAGGGATATAATGATGATAGCATTGCACATGAATTTGTCGTGGCCTTGACCTCTTAGACAGAAGTCAGTTTCACCACTGTGGTAAGGGGATTAGCTGTTTAAAAGGAATAACTATAGCACTCACTCACACACATAGACTGAGTTGGACACACACAACACTAGGCGAGGGTGCATATCTGGGTGATGGTGCATATATGATCCATAACAAAAAGTTTGGGGCTCTTCGTAACTTTTTTCATTAAAGTGCTTTGTAAAAATAATGAATCAAAACGTTCTTCATCAAAGTGTTTTGTAAACATAACGAAAGTGCTTTGTAAACATAATGAATCAAAAAGTTCTTCATCAAAGTGTTTTGTAAACTTAACAAATACATGACCTCGATTGTCGACCCTAGCATGAGAGCCACGTGCTTCCTCACTCCATCTCCATAATATATCATGCACACTCTAGACCATGCCACGTAAAGATGTAACATGCTAATAAGCTTATATTGGAAGCAATTGTCTCTCTCGTCTGTAGTATGTGTCAATCTAGACTGGCGGATCTTCAGAGAATTTTATGGTGATATCTAGGCACCTGTGGTTGATAGTAGTAGGAGCCTATGATTTCAAGTATCATTCTATGCCAAAAACTATGACAAAGGTTCTTTTTCATTCCCTGGTCTAGGAAGAAATAGAATAAAGATTCATATCATTCTATCCCATAAACTATTATAAAGGTTCTTTGTCGTGACCTAGTCCTCTCAGAAACAAAACAAAAACATAGTGCTTCAGCTTATTCAATGGAAGTAATGATGGAATACAAAGAAAGAAGGTAGTCCTCAAAGCATCCTTTTTATTAAAGGGGTAGGTGGATAGTTAAGGGCTTGGGCCAGGCTAACCCACTTTGAATCAAAACTTTGCAGGTTGAGAAAAGTGAAAGTATTAATGAACTCTTTGCTGAGTTGAAATATTTATGTGAGAAACGATCTAATCTTGATCAAGAAATCAAGGAGACATAGAAATAGAGAGGCTTAAATCAAAATTGTTGCGTACTTGCTCAGTCTTTACACTACCTCACCTTGTTGCAAATCTCTTCAACGCTCATCAACCCTTGGCACAAATCTCATCAACCAGTAGTTGCATCTTTCAGGGGTTTAGTCCTTCCTCAAGCACTCACATAAATAGTGACACAAACTTCACCATATGAACTACAATAAGGTCACTCTATTCATCGTAGCTATCTCAACTAATGAACCAAATTACAATTGTTATTCGATTAATGAACCCAATTATAATTTCTTTTTGATAGTAGTTTCACCATAAGAACTAATTGATCGAGTGGTTTAAGTTTCATTAGTGGTAGAGGCATTCATTGAAGATTCAAAGCGACACAAACACCTTGTGCCTGTTGAAGCAGGGGTGAATCAAGAACATAACATGTTTCATACCTAGTTCTATCAAGTCGATGGACACACAAATGGAGGTAAGATAGTGAGGGCAGGCATTCAACTCAGCAATGTTTATCTTACACATTAGGAATCTCTAAATTATTTTGGGGATGACCTCTTCCTTGAGTCTAAAATTCTAAAATTTATCCATGTAGGCATAAATCTAATTGGTTCTACATCAAATAGGTCCTTCCAAAAGTCAACCTGGAAAATACTACTACTATATTCATTCTTTCATGCGTAGGATTGCTATAATGTTATACACACAGGTGAGTTAGATCCACCAGCCATGAGATATAACCCAGTTAATCTGCTAACAATTCACCTTCTTATGAACAATAACAATAGCTCAGTGAGTCTGCTAATTCTTTTCCAATATTTCTTATTTGAGGTGTTTTTAACAAGAATTATCATGGCCTCCAACAACCAACTCAGAGCATAGGAGTTGTCCCTGCTGCGAAAGAGAAAATTTGTAGCCCTCTAGATTGACTAATTGCAGGTTATAACTATAGCGTAAAGAAAGTAGGTTATAACCAACATTTGGGTTTTTTTGCAGGTAAGGCCCAGCTAGGAAACCTAACCAACAAACCTTGCTAGATCGCTTGTGCAGTGCTTCTTACTGGTCCCCAATTTGAAGCTATACAACCAATTTGAAGCTATACTTGAGTGAAAACCTAACCAACAAACCTTGGCATACCGTCTGTGCATGATTTCTTACTGGTCCCCAATTTGAAGCTATATTTGAGTGAATGAAAAGGAACTGCTTAAATGCAAAAATCAAGCGAGCGAAGCTATCAAACTAAAATAAATTACACTAGCTTCCATTTTGTATAGTTTGCAACATAAAATTGTATTTGAGCTTTTTTAGCCTATCCATCTCAGTGATACCAAAAATTCAAAATACACTCTGAAGGAGAAGTCTCCAACATTTAATATCAATAGCATTCCACACCCATGCTAAAACATACATTGGGTATAAAAAGATTTTTTTGAAAATAAATAAAACATGGATTTGTTGTAAAACAATTTTTTCATACAACATTCCTAAAACTTGACTTTCGATCAAGGATAGCTGGTCACAAATATAACTTATCACACAAAAATTTCTAGACTTTAAATAAAATAGAGCTTCTCACAACATTTTCTTGCATTGAATAAGCTAACTTGCATTAAATAGTCCATTTTTCTCCGCCAAAAACTTTGGTTAAATTTCATTAAATGAAAATAACCACTTTAAACAATGATTAAGCCAAAAAACATGGATTTGCTGTAAAACAATTTTTTCATACAACATTCCTAAAACTTGACTTTCGATAAAGGATAGCTGGTCACAAATATAACTTATCACACAAAAATTTCTAGACTTTAAATAAAATAGAGCTTCTCACAACATTTTCTTGCATTGAATAAGCTAACTTGCATTAAATAGTCCATTTTTCTCCACCAAAAACTTTGGTTAAATTTCATTAAATGAAAATAACCACTTTAAACAATGATTAAGCCAAAAAATATCTATCTAGCTCAATTATTTACGAATTGCGAATCAACGATCTACCGATCACTATAGTTCTGCCGAAGGGACTAATAAAAGTAGTATTGTAGAAACACGTAAACAGTGATTATAGTAAAAAGTATTATATAAAAGTATTTGTATTGACAACGAATCAATTAATGTAGGTTCACGTCAATGATGACGACAAACTAAAGCATCCATGGACAGGTGTCTAAACGGATATTTTAACCATAAAAATAGCTGCAGCCAGCTTGTAGATGTATATATTCTATAGAAACAAAAATAAATCATGCGATTTCGTGTGTATATATAATCTCTACATCAATTAATATAGATGTGCCTTAATTAGGAAGGCCAATTCAAGCATCCTAAGCAACATGATTTTAACCATAAGAACATACGGTAAAAATAAATCAATTGATTTTGATTTGATTTGATTTGATTTGTATTGTATGTATAGAAGTATATGTTACACTCATGTATCTGCCGGTAAAAAGGACAGTATGAGTCAGGTAGACTCACTCACGAGGGAATGTGAGGAATCTAATTCTCTGACTAGAGATAGAGATAAGTGCATAAGGGATGCAACTGATCTGATCATGAAGTATGATCATGAAGTACTGAGACTGTTCAACAGTGCCACCCTACTAGAGATAAGAAATCTGAAGAGCTCATTCATTTTCTGGTCGATGTGGGTAAGAGCGATTTCCAACTCTGTGGTGGACATGTTGACGGCATGGATGGAATCCCTCACTTCATCTCGCATGTTGGAGGATGACTTGGACGTCTTGTTCATGATGTATCTGTCCAGTAAATTGTTGAGGTTTCCAACTGTAATATCTGCCCTCTTCAACTCTTGCAAGAGGAAATTGAATGATGACGCACTCTTTCTCTGCGTCTCCAAAGTTTCCTTCAATTTCTGTTGCATCGCGTTGGTCATACTGTTGATGTCCATGAGAGAAGGAAGACTGCTAGGACTGATTCTTTTCTTCCTTTTAAGAAAGCCGGCACCAAGCATAAATGAGCGGCATGGTGCGTTGAAGGAAAGAGAAGCCACAAGTGCTGTGCAGACAAATATGGTAACGCCCTTCGCTTCCTCGATGGCTTCTTCGACGCCTGATCTCTCCATTGATGTTGCCGTTGCTGTTGTTGGGTGAAGGCTATCCGCCATTCGCTTCAAAGTAGACATGCATTTCGCTAACTTGGACTCCATGTCTTTGTTCTTGCTCAATTCATCCATGCATTTGTCAAGAGAGTCTTTTGCCTTCACCACTTGATTATTCATCTGGGCATGGGCGTGAAGTAAGCCATGGAGGGCTATCTGTAGTGACATGTTGTGCTTCTTTATTTCCGATATGCTCTCTCTCAACACATTGCACACATCAAGCAGATTGACCAGGTCCTCCATATGTCGGCTCAACCATTTTCCATATGCATCACTGTCTATCTCCATGTGCGGGTACAATTCCTTCAAACTGGAATAGATAAAAAGCACGATATCCAGCGCTTGTCCAAGCCAAGCTGTGGAAATATTGCACGACTCTGGTTGCTGCTGTTGCTGTTGTATGAGTATCTCCAACTTAGCTTGAAGTTGGCACTGAAAATCAGTCAGGATGGGGTGCGCTCTGGAAATTGGCATGCTCCTTGACCTCTTATGCTTGCCATGGCTACGAACAGCAGAAGGCATGAATGACTGCAGAGCCGCTCCAAGAGAAATGAAGGAAGAACTCATGATTGCGATCAAAGCTGGATCGCTTAATTTCCTCCGTCTTAGGATCAAGATCTGATTATTTCTCTCTATAGAACCGCGCTTGTAGTTTCTTGGCTCTCGGAGCATCGAAGGGGCATATTAATACAACTCAGTTTACACAGTCATCCGGATCAGCGAGCACGAGAATAGGTACGAACACATGGTGGACAGAAAGAATAGTGGAGCGAATCTGTGATATCAGTAATGAAATTTAAGCCAGCCGTGTGTGTTCCTTGCATATGAGCGTGTCTCCATCCCCGGCAACATGCGCGCGTAGACGGGCATTTTATATATGATGTCAAGGCCTCATCATTCTATCCCTTCCAACGACATAAAGAATAAAGATTGGTTAAAGTCAAATTTAAGCATCACGACATGTCTCTGTCTCTGCAAATGCACATGGAGGGCAGGGCGTCGACAATGTAATTCACGTTGTTTCATTTAAGATATTCCCACTTAATAATTTCTTGAAAATGTGCATCACCCAATCCGACTTCTTGTCGAGAAGACCAGACCAGGTAACCAAAAGGAAAAGGAAGCAATTGGTTTGTCGCTCGGCACGGAAACAGAAAGATGGAGAAATAATAATTGGAAAGCAAAGGAGGAATCTGAAGAAGAAACAATAATGTTCCACTCAGCATCTCTGGTTATCCGTGTCGGCGTGTTATACATGAGGAGCGAACGAGATTACCATGGGGTAGGATTACGCCACACGTTTCCTTCTGTGAGATCCTCGATGGTGACCAACTTAAAAACCAGTGAAGAAATCGTTGAAGCTTATAAATGTTTAAAAGGGGATGATTCTTTAATGACGATTGTAAGAGTATATTTTATTCAAGCGTCTTGGTTTTGAAACGCGTTTATAAGTATTTCATATTTCACTTTACAATAAGTTGAGACAACTTTTTCTTGTTATAGTTGAATGTAGTTGATATAGTTGTCTGTAATGCTACTTTTGAAAGTTTTTTTTGCTGGGTTTTCAGGTTTAAATTCCGGAAGTAATTTATTGGAATCTTAATTTTGATAGTTAGTTTCTGCACAATCAAAGAGTCTCATGGGTTTTTCATATAGGCAATGGTATATTCACCCATCACCAACTAAACTAATTATTTCTCATTATTAATAAATATATAAATAATAATAGGCAAATTATTTTGTATATTAATAAATATTAATATTACACATGAAATATTACTCATATATTAATAACTATTTAAAACTATAAATGTAATTCATATATAATATTATTTATTATTAATATAATATATATATATTTATTATTATTTATTTCTCACTTTTAATATTAAATAGGTTATAATTAATTAATATATTTATTAATATAATTATCAATACATTTTATTATTTATTCAAATATATTAGTTATATATAACTATATAATAAACTAAAATATATTAAATTATTACTTAAATACAATATATAATGAAGTGATTCTTTCTACTCTGTAAAAATGTCGTGATGTGGAGGAAAGTGTGGGTGCGGTTCTAGCTTAGTTGCTGCAGTGGCTGCAAGGGATGCAAAAGAACCCTCGATCTTTCTTTTAGTGAGAAGACAGTGGAGGCGCCGCTATTTGCAGCCACGCCTCCTGACATGGGGTATTTTGAGAGCTCTGCCACTGTTTCAGGAGAGAGGAGTGGGTGCTGCGCTTCTAGCAGTTGCAAGCAATTTGCAGCTGAACCGGTTTCTCGAGCAACAAATATGGCAAGAGGAGGAATGGAGACAAAGCCAATGCTAGATCTGTTGCGGAATACAATATCGAATCTGAGGTATGGGACAATTTGTCCAACACGTACCTGCTGTAGAAAACATAATCTGATAGCGCAGATCCTGAATGGCTTCTACAAGGACTTGAATTGATCTCACTCACCACGGAAGGGCATATAAACCACAGATCTACCAACAAATCTGGCACACAACAGACCGAACAGCCCACACCAAATCCAAATCAGGAGGCATGTTCACCAAAAGCCTCCTTTTTGCCTTGGATCGTAACACGCAACTCAGATTTGGGGGCATGCAGCTGCCAAGATCCCTGTGGCCTAAACCATAGGTCCAATGCGTAGAAGAAGACCGGAATGGCAAGCAGAATGGGTGTATAAACCAAATAGATCTACCACTCAACAAACAAAACAGTCGACACCAAGCATAGATATGGAGGCCTGCTCCTAAAAAGTCTCCTCTCCACCTTGGATCACAGCCCCAGATCACAGATCAGAGCCGGCAATAGAGAGATGCAATGATTGTGTAGGAACAGGAAAACACCCCAACATTTGAGCTTGAAGCATCTGCTCCTAAAATGCTCGAAGGTAAACAAAGTACCCTATTTATCAGATCTATGGAAGGGAAGACAATATGCATCAAGATAGGGAGATGGGAGGAGATAAAAACACACAAACAAAGGATACAAGAAAGGATTGGAATCCCACCGTGCAAACAACTCCTGATCTACACAGGAAAAGTTTTGCACGAGGAGTGCAAGCTAAAAGAATACGACATAGGCAACGATTCAACCATCTGTTTTAGCACAAGACTTCACAGAAACTGTTCCGGCACAAGCCCAAAAGGACCTGTTTCCTTCAAAGATGCAGTAAAAGGGAAGATGGAATCTCAAGTGCAAACAAAAGAACAAGCTACAACCCCTGGTTCTTACATCGTCGAGCAGACAACTCAAAACCCTGCATTAACAATCGTTGTAGCCGAGGTAAATGAAATACATGTTGATTATTTATCTAAAGCAGTGATATGCAGGTTTAATGGTTTTTGGCCCAAACTGGAAGCCCTTCGTCAATGGATTTACTCCATATGGACAGAAAACTGCGATATCCACCTCTGTTCAAAAGGGTTTTTTATTGTCAAATTCGACACAATAAATGACCAGGAGTATGCATTGAACAAGGGACCATGGTTCTAGGGTAATGCTGGACTTTTTATGACATCTTGGTTCCCGAAATTTAATCCCAACACCATGGTGGTTTCCAAAATTGTCATGTGGGTAAAGTTATACAACCTAGCCCTGCACTTTTCGCACATCAAAATATTAGCAGCCATTGGCAACGCTTTAGGGAAATTCTTAAAAGTAGACAATGAGCGCCTCTCCAAGGAAATCTACACATTTGCCAACATATGTGTAGAGGTTGATCTCAGTGACGGATTACCAGACCACATCCTCTTACTTCACAATGAAAAGCAATGGGCCCAGCCACTTGATTATGAAAACACTGCCTTCAGATGCCGCATATGTCGTCAAACTGGTCATCTACAAAGTGTGTGCCCACAAAACAAAAAAGAAAGGAAAAGAAGACAACCACCAAAGCTGAAAGGATGGCAGTTTTCAGCCACATGGACGGATGACATAGAAGAATAAAAAAACACAGAAACTAACAACATATTCCAAGAAGCAGAATATCCAGGAAATAATCCAGACCTCAGCGAAAAAAGCCTTCTACACAACCCACAAAATGATGAAAATCAGATTGGGTCTGCAGTAGTGCCAACCATTCCGTAGTAGCAAAGTGAGAAATTCATCTCAAGACAAGAAATTGGAGGCAGCAAGCGAGCACACTCTACAAAAAGCTCAGATTCCGAAAAAGAAATTCCGGCTATCACAAATGAAGCACAAATGTCTATTGTAATAGCCACGCCCAACAATGAAGGTTGGCGGAAAGTGGAAAAAAATAAAGGTATGAAAGCATAGATAGACAGTAAATTATTTTAGAACTTGTTCCATCAGAACAAGTTTTGATAAAGCATATGTTGTTTCAGCATCTACAACATGTAATTTTACTATATGAATAAAATTACGATTTTTCCATGGGAAAAAAAAATACAAATATATAATATAATATAATAATTTAATAATAATATACGATTTTTTTTATATAATAATGTATTATTTATAACCTAATATATAGTATAATATATTATCAAATTTAAACCTTAAGGCTTAGTATTATAACCTTAGGGTTAAAATTTAACATATATAAACCTTAAAGGTTATTAATTCAATGAGGTTTTATTAATCTCTTGTGTTTTAAATATTGATTCCAAATATTAATAATTTTTAGGAATTAATATTTTAAACCAAATATATTAATAATAGACAGAAGAGATTAAATTATAAACCAAAGAAATTACTAAAATTATAAATCAAAGCGACTAATAAACTCAAGGGTTGAATATTATAAACCTAATGAATTAGTAAACCTAAGCGATAAATATTATAAACCTAAAGGATCAACAAACCTAAGGAATCAATATTAAAAACACATGGGATTAATAAACCCTAACAATTAACATTTTAAACCCAACGAATTAATAAACCCATGGGATTATTGATATACCCTAACAATTAATATTTTAAACCGAAGAGATTAATAAACCCATGAGATTATTAATATTATAAGTGCAATGAATTAGTAAACCCAAGGGATAAATATTATAAACCTAAGGGAACAAACCCAAAGGATAAGTATTAAAAACCTAAGGATTTAATAAACCTTAGGAATTATTTTTTTAAACTCAAACAATTAATAAACTAAGGGGTTGGTAAATTTTATCAATCTAATGGATTAAATTACAAACCCAAGGAATTATTAATATTATAAACTCAAGAGAGTGATAAACCCACATGATTTTTAATATTATAAACCCTAAGGATTGTTAATATTATAAAACCCAACCACATTAATAAATATAGTTGAAAAACCACGATAAACATTAATGATATAAATGCAATATTAATCATAAATCTATATTCATATTGATAAATATATAATAACAGAAATAATAATAATAATATTAAAAAATAAATGTTATTATTATTTATAAATTAACTATAATATTAATAAATCATTTTAAAATAATTATTGTTATTACTAATTATTTTTTAATATGATTAATATTGTTATTATTAGTTAATAAATATGAATAATAATTAATTAATTCATATAATTAAACATTTATTGTGATTAATTCTTAATATTAATTATTTAATTTATTATTATTATTATTGAGTGGGCCTAGTGGTTAAGAGCATGTATTTCTTCTTAAGAGGTCATAGGTTCAAAACCAGAGGGGGTAGAGTGTGTATGGCTTTGTAGATTTAAAATTCAAATCATTGAGCGGAGGTGTATGATTCATTCCAATGAGATCTGCCTTACACAATTACTAATCTATCTTGATGATGAGCCACGGGGGATGGCTCGAAACATCGATTCAAACAATAATGGATGCGAGAACTCCAGAAGAAAACTACACACAAAGCACTAACCACAGAAGCCTCAAAACAATAATTTTAACCCTATACGGAAGGGAGAAATTGCAAGAGGTTCAGGTATTCGAACATCTAAGATCTATGATAGCTAAGAACAAGGTAGATCTCACATTCCTCAAATGCTACAGGGATACCTCAGCCATTCCTACATTCGCTAGCATTAAACACAACCTTATAAACCCTAGAAATAATCACATCTTTACCAAAGCCAGCTAGTCCCTTCTTCTTTCAGAAATTGCCAGAACGTGTTCTTATCTTGACACATTAAATAAAAAAGCTTATAGGTTACACCTTAGTTTATCTAAAAAAATCAACCTAGAAATTTGGTCCAGAATGGATGGGTGCTCATCTCTGAAGGCCCTTAAAAATGAAGAAGGCAAATGCTTAAAACTAAACGTAAAATTCAAGTAACTAAACAAGATCTCTAACCCTAAGCATTAACCTCTAGATGACATAGACAACCTTCCTTCATGCTCTAGAAATTGCCCCACACGGGTCTCGGTTCTTAACTCTCTAATCTTGAATTCTGTACATGACAACACCCCAAGCCAGCCCACTGTCAAGAAGGTTATCACAACGCAAACCAACACAGAAGATCCACTGATAGAAAAACCAATAATCAAATCCAGACATTGGGACAATATGATTCTGTTACAAACAATCCATCCAACCACACTGATATTGCTGCAATGCATTCCGCAATCAACCAAGAACAACCCATGATACCTAAAATAACAAACAAGGGTATCTCCACGAATTTGCCAGCATCCAAGGAAGGCTTGAAGGTTCCTAAAGACCGAAACGATGAATTTATCTTATAGCATTAAATACATATGATGAAGGACTTGCGCAGGTTGGTAAATATAGTTACGATGCCATCTTAATCACTCAAAAACCTACAGCGGTCAAAGTAGCAACTAAAAGCATATCCGTTGAAGGTCGCAACATACAAGAAAACCATAACAATGGAAGCCTCAACAGCGTGAAAATAATAGGTAATGCTATGAAATTAACTACAGTTAGCCAAGAAATGGTGCAGATTGTAGTAGACAACAGACCCAGGTATGTTGCCAGCTCTAAAGAAATCGTAGTAAATAGGCATGATCTGATATCATCAACATCGAGGGAGGTTGCAGTGCTGGCCACAATCGCTATGGAACAAGTGCAGGTCAATACTGCCATCTCAAGTGATGGGAAACCTGTATTAGATAGACACAACATTGACCCATGTCATCAACATTGACAACAATGCATCCACCCACCTCGATAAGCAGACATGTGGTGAATCTATCAAACAAACAAATTGACCAAAACATCCTCGATCTCCTTGAAAAAGGATTAAATTTTTCCATTTCCCCTCGGGCAATCCCCAAAGAAGACATACTTTGCAACATAGAGTATGGGATCACGGAGTTTCCAGACAACATTAAAGAAATTATCAGACAAGAATGCTCCATCATATTAAGAAAATCCCACCCGCCCAAAAGAAAAATTTCCAAACAAGAACATTTAGCACTCAAAAACTTAAATCAAAACCCTGATATTGTAGTCCTCAAAGCTAACAGAGGTGGTCCAACTGTCATAATGAACTCAATCGATTATAATGAAAATATGCTAGACCACCTCACCAACAGTGGCTGTTACATTAAATTAAACAAGAATCCATTAAAAAAGGTGTCTAGAAACGTACATAATCTGATAAAATCAAGTAAAGAACACAACATTAAAAATCTACTAGAAAACAACCCATACACCCCCAGAATCTATGGAGCCCCGAAGAAACACAAAGAAGCCATCCCCATAAGACCCATTTTCAATACTATAGGAGGTCCCACTTACCAGTTGGCAAAATACCTACCTAAGAAAACTAAAACGTCTAGTTGGCAACACTAGTTCCTTTGTCAAAGACTCCACCCACTTCATCAATGAGATCAAAGATCTAAACCTAGATGCGAATGACATATTAGTAAATTTTGATGTTAAATCCCTCTATACCAACATTCCCATAGATGAATCCATGGAAGTGATCCATAAAATCACAAACTCTAGCACAGCCAAATTAATTGAGGTCTGTCTCAAATCTACCTTCGTTAGTTTTAAAGATGAAATTTATGAACAGACATTCGGTGTAGCCATGGGATCCCCTCTATCTCCTATCATTGCCAATCTCTTTATGGAGGATTTTGAAACTAGGACCATTGAGTCTGCCCCATTAAAACCCAAACTTTGGAAAAGGTTTGTCAATGAAACTTTCATTATTTGGCCTCATGGAAAAGAAAAATTAAACAATTTCCTGCAACACCTAAACCGTCTATCCAATTATATCAAATTTAACATGGAAATAGAGGAAAATGATAGCCTTGCCTTTCTTGACATCCTAATCAAAAGAAACAAACATGGCTCCATATCACACTAGGTATATCGTAAGAAAACCCACATGGAACATTACCTGCATGCCAACTCTCACCACCATCCATCCCAAAAAATTGGTGTTCTCAACACTCTAGCAACCAAGGGTGTTTGTATTTCAGATGAAAATCACTTTGAAGATGAGAAGAACCATCTTATGAATGTATTCATAGAGAATGGATATAATAAACACCAAGTGATAAAAGCCTTTAAGAATGCAGAGAATCCTAAAAATAAACAACCACTAGATGATCATTTAGGCAAGGTGCACCTCCCTTACATATTAGGCACAAAAGATAAAATTGCGCACATTTTAAAAAAGAAAAAAATTAGAACCACTTTGAGACCCATGAACACCATTAGCAGATGCCTAAAATCTATTAAAGATCTCATTGATCCCAAATGCCACAAAGGAGTTTACACAGTTCCATTTTCATGTGTCAGAACCTATATTGGAGAAACTGGTCAATCTATCCATACTAGGATTCAAGAACATGCCACCAACATGAAACATAACCGCTCAAAAACCTCAGCACTAGCTGAACATTCCAGTAAAACTAATCATCACGTCTGCATTGAAAACTCTAGGGTAGTAGCCAAAATTGATCATTATCAGCCATCGAAAACTGAGAGAAGCCATAGAAATAGGTAAACACCCTAACAACCTGAATCAAGATGAAGGATGGAAAATAAGTGACAATTGGATTCCTACTTTAACATCCTAGAACACCCTCTCCCAGCTTAACCCTTCCCCGTTATTGTAGAACTCTCACCTCCCTCTCCAACCTCACTTGTGTCTCTCTACACTTTGCACTCATATTAAACACTTATCCTAATTTCGAATTCTTAAAATTTAAATACCAATTTACGTTTCAAATAAAAACAAAGAATATTAGATAATTGAAAAATTTTAACAAATAATTAAATTAGTTTCAAAAATCATTACTAATATTAACATTATTCTTAATACTTTTTAGAATTATAATACCAATCCAAATTAACTTAAATTAGATGCATTTTATGAGAATTTCATTTAAGAAAATTGATATAAAATTGATAGGAATCTCAGATAAATGTAAGTAAATTCTAAACAAATAATTAAAATAGTTTTGATTACTAATATTAACATTAATATTAATACCATTCCTCATTTATATTATTTAAACTTATAAAGCAATTCAATTTGTTTTTTTTATAAGAATTTCAGTTAAGAAGATTAATAGGATTCTTAGTCAAGATTAAAATCAATTTAGAGATCATAAATAAAAATAAAAATCACTAAAGATATAAAAGTTTCTAGGAAAAACACTAATATTAAAAATTAGTACTAATTAACACTAATAAGATTATTATTAAAATCAATCTAATTAATTTATTCTAAA